>BHFT01029889.1:0-21908 GCA_004320025.1 Laticauda laticaudata | reverse complement strand
TTATTAAGTTCAGGAACTTCGAACGTATCCCCCAGTTGATCAGAGGCTGGCCACAATAGAAGTCAGCGATGGTCATCGACCTTCTTTTTGGTCTCAGTAAACTCGTGCGCTGTTTGATAGCAGATTTGACAATACATCTACTGTGTGGTAGTGGGCTTTTAGCATTCGCGGATGTTAAGGCCAGGTCTTTGTTTTATGTCTCTGGGCTTCGCAAGCTTTTGGCCATCTTGAACAACTGGTTTGGCCAAAATGCGTTTAGAAGACAGCCTCCTGCTTACGCTGTATACTGAGATTGTCCATCTCGTATGTTCTAATACATTTGAACACGGTCTACGTAGCATTCCCAATCTCTTCATTGGGATTGAAGGGTGCAGGCGGTGCATTATTTCCGTCGCATTGCTTTAGCCTGGATTTTCATATTCGCCGCGTGCACAGTCTCACTTTTAGGATGATACGTTTGTCGCCATGTTCATCCAGAAAAAACGGAGGTAACGGGTTTCCACAGAAATGTATTATTTTTCACTATTTACAAGCAACCGGAAGGTTTGGCTCAAGCCGTGGCAGCTTTATAATTGGTTGCCTGCAGCTTGCAGCCAATGACATTTACTTGATTTTTCTGCTTTCGGCGGTCCTCCTAGATTGGTTCTTAGTGAACCAATCCCGTGCGGCTTTCTGGCAATCACATTTTGAGGCTATTTGGAGTATACCATTTTAATGCAGAACATATTTCACATAATAATTTATATTTCAGTATTTACATATTAACTGCTTCAAAAAAATAAAGGTACACCACACCAATAAGACATCTGAATGAATGAAATTATTCTTATTAAATACTTTGTTCAATTAACATACGTTTGAATGTGCTGACAACGAAACACACACAAAAATTATGCAATGGAAACTCAAATTTAGCAAACCCTGGAGGTCTGGATTTGGAGTTACACTCAAAATTAAGTGGAAAAAAAAACTAACAGGCTGCCCAAGCTTTGATGTAATGTCTCAAACAAGTCAAAAATGAGCCTCAGTAGTGTGTGTATGTGGGCTCCGTGTGCCTGTATGACCTCCTTACATGCCTGGGCATGCTCCTGATGAGGTGCGCAGATGGTCTCCTGAGGGATCTCCTCCCGCCGCGACACGCTGGGACTAAAAACACCCCACTCTTGGAACAGCTCTGTGGTGCATGTGGCATTGGTGATGGAGCCAGACATGATGTCCCAGATGTGCTCAAGTTGGATTCAGGTCCGGGGAAACACGGCTAGGCCAGTCCAGAGCATCATGCCTTTGTCTTGCAAGAACTGCTCAATACAATCTAGCCACACTGAGAGTCTAGCCATTGTTGTGCATAGGAGGAACGACAGGGCCAACGCACCAGCATATGGTCTCACAAGGGGTTGAGATCTCATCTCGGTAGCTAATGCAGTCAGGACTACCTCTGCAAGCCCATGAGGGTTGTGGGCCCCTAAAGAAATGCACCACACCATAACTTACCACTGCAAACCAGTCGTGCTGGAGGTATGTTGCACTGGAAGAAGAAATTCTCCACGCATCTCAGACTTTTCAGATCTATCACACGTGTCAGTGTGAACCTGGCTTCTCATCTGTGAAGAGCACAGGGCACCAGTGGCAAATTTTTGCAATCTTGGTGTTTTTCTCTGGCTAAGCCAAATGTCCTGCATGGTGTTTGGGGCTGTAAGCACAACCCCCACTGTGGATGTGGGCCCCTATACCACCCCATGGAGTCTGTTTCTGACCATTTGAGCAGCCACATGCACATTTATGGCTTCTGGAAGTCAATTTTTGCAGGGCTCTAGCAGTTCTTCCTCCTGTCCCTCCTGCACAAGAGGTGGAGATAGCGGGTCTGATGCACATATCTCGATGTAAGTTTGGCCTTGTCTCCTGGTAGTGGCTCATGCTAATGGAACACTAAGCTGAGAGACACAGCAACAGGCTTGTGCACAGCTCGCATTGATGTGCCATCGCTGGATGAGCTGCCCTATTGAGCCACTTGTGTGGGTTGTAGAACTCCATCTCATGCTACCACTAGAGTGGAAAGCACGCAGCATTTCAAAGTGACCAAACTATCAGCCAGAAAGAATACGGAATGAGAAGTAGTACTGTGGTCACGGACCTGCAGAACATCTTTATTGGGGATGTCTTGCTAACTGCTATGTTTTTTCTGCTAGCCTGGTTTGTCCTATTCCAATTTGCACAACAGCTATGTGAAATTGATGTGTCAGTCAGTGTTGCTACCTAAGTGAACAGCTTTGATTTCACAGAAGTGTGATTGCACTTGGAGTTACATTGTGTTGTTTAAGTGTTCCTTTATTTTTTTGAGCAGTGTAATATTAAAAAGGCTAACATTAAATGTCGTATTACTTATGATTCTACGACCCTGTGATGTATCTTTTTTTTTATATATACTGGAGAATATTTAACACCAGACAAATTCCTTGTGTGTCCATCCACTTGGCAATAACAGTATTCTATTCTTATTCTATTCTAATTCTATTCTATTAGAAACCCATAAGAATCATGGAAAAGATTTCAGGAAAGGGACTTTGCAGGTGATAAAGAAGGCAGAGGGAAGATAAATAGATAAATATGCACAGATGGCAAGACTTGAGATACCAAATGTATCTTAATTTAGGATTTTTTTTTCCTCAGTAATAAATGGACTTAGAGCAGAGAAAAGGACATAAGAAGAAATGGACGCATATTTGTTTTCAAAAAGGACAATGTGTCACTTAGACCAAATAGAAAAGAGGCCATCCTAGAGACGCGCGCACTCAGCCGCGCACTCACAATATAGATTGTCCTCACACCGGGCATGAGAACAAAGAACATTGCTGATAGCTTCTAACTTTGGGAGGATAACAACCAGCAAAATGTCAAAAAAGGAATCTTTGAAAATGCATTAGAAAACTTGAATTACTGTATTATGGAGCCTGCACTAAGGGCCTGACACAGCTTTACTGACGTCAGTAGAAAAACTCTCCACTTAGTCAGTGCGACTGAAAGTTACCAAAAGATAACTGACTCCTTTTAAAGAAAAACCATATGCTAATAAACATAAAAATATAAATGAACAATAGAAAGAAAATGTTTTTTAAAACCTTCTTTTTAAATAAATTAGCCAGGTGTTAAAAATTAGAATGATTCAGCTTTTTTTAAAAAAATCTTATAATACTCTCATTGAAATACAATTAGATGCAACTACTCAGCATTCAAAAAACATTTCATGTATTTTGTCACTAGCAGTTTAATATAGTTTGTGAGGAACATATAACATTCAGGGGTAGGGAGTGTAGATTTGTATGTGTTCATATTAACATCTTCTAATAGTCTATTCTATTGGTAAGAAATATAGAAGCTCATTGGTTCGCTGTCTGACGCTGATTGCCGATAATTAGCTCACCTATGATTTGCCAACTCAGCAGGCGGAAAACAAGTAGCCTTCATTGACCACTAGCGCGAGAGCCTGTCTATAAAATAGCTGCTGGCGGCTTCTGGTTAAGATGGATTTTCTGCACTAAATAAAAGAGCTGACGTTCAACTGGTCTCCAGCTCATTACTTCGCGAATCACAACACTGGAAGAAAGTCGGGATTTTGAAAGCGGAGACAGTCGAGGCATGTGGCATCGAGAACTGAGCAGACGAAATGGTGCGGAGACCAACTCGCCACCGCACCATTCCAACCCAGAACCAGAGGACTGGGAATCTACATCAATAGATTACTCATTTCCCATGGAAAGCAACGATTTGGCAAGGAATCCCTCAGACAATCGGAAAGAGCCATGTTCCTGACGCACTGTTGGGTACAGTATTCAAGATGGCCAAGGCATCACGTATAACCGAAGATGTGAAACAAGATGGCCTGGCCAGACTAGAAAAGCTGCTGAGGCTCACTACGCATGACCGTCTCCAGCCTATTCGGAGACCACGAATTTTAACAAAACGGGACAGAGAGTAGGTGAGAGGCATATAGACTTCGTAGCAGCTCTCCGGGACAATTGGAGGGGCATGCGAATTCCTAAACATGGACAAAGCCATGTGGGATCGCGTGGTTTTGACCTAAGAGACCCTCACCCAACAAGCCCGGCTGCTAACACGCAAAGATTACGGTACTTGGGCTATTGTGAAGCCATGGGGAGAAGCAACTAAAAAATCAGCAGCCAAAATGCAGCAGATGATGCGAATCCATCCAAACTCTGACCGAATGAGCCGGTCGGAAAAGAATTGGCAGAGAGCGATACAGAACCACCAAACACTACAACTTACGGAGGTGGATTGTCCAGAATCGACGATGACCCGATGAGGGGGAGATCCACAGACTCATGGGCGTGAACAAGATCGATGGCTGAAGACAAGGTCATAAGTGGGGTTCCGTGAGCCAGGTGTGGAGGAGAGCCAACCGTTCTGGAGTGCCAGTTCTTAGACATTGTGTGCCTGGTACTGCGAGATGCCGGGTCAATCGCAAGAGTATTGCTGAAAACAAGTAGCTGAAGCCACGATGTAGAGACAGCACACATCAAAAATAAAGCTAGATAAACGTGGATCCATGGAGTGCGAAAGAAAGGCAGAGCAGCTAAACGAGAACTTATAGAAAAGAAGAAACACAGAAACCATATCATCGGGCATCCTGACGCAAACAAATGGCCAAAAAGTAAATGTGGCAGTCCAGATCGAGGGTCGAAAATGTAAATTGGAGTAGTATCCGGATTCGTACCTATCTATGGTGTATGGATACCATTAATAAACTAGTACCACACATTGGCAGAGCTGAACTAGAACCAATCGTAATCCTAAAACGGACTACCAAAAAACACGAATACCAGTAGTCAGCTTGGACATTTGCAATAACTTTCAAAGAAAACAGAAAATCTTGCCACTAACCATCGGTAGACGAAACTGACCAGCCTATTGGGACTCGAATGGTTCGACCTCTAGGATCGGAGTGACTGGCATTAACAGCAATGCCGACAAAGGATGGGAGGAGAACCTGATGAGGGAGTTCCAGGACGTCTTCGATGGAAATTAGGCGAAGTACTGAGGGTCCCCTATTTCATTTTAATTTAGATACACAATAGCTTCCAATTAAGGCTGAAGGCCGAGCGAGTCCCCTTGCGCACTAAAACGCAAAGATTGATGAAGGAACTTTAACAAACTAACAACACAAGGTCTTTTGGAACCCATTGACCATGCCAAATGGGAAACCCGCAATTGTGACCAGTTTAAACCGGATGGGTCTGTGGGGAACAAGGCTACCTAGAACCATGCATAACAACCAAGCAATATCTGGTTTCGGTAGTGCAACACTCTACACTCATTGGGAGAGGCAAGGTCTTCGTAAGCTCGACCTTGCCATTCAGGGCACACCACAATTACCCAGTTGACCGAAAACAGCAGAGGGGGCAAACGATGCCCGTGACGCATAGAGGAGCCTTCAAATGCAAAAGGCTGAATTTTGGAGTCAGCTCGTAGCCCAGGGGTGTTCCAAAGCCTAATCGGGGCAGTTATTAAAAGGGGATAAAGGAGTAGTCCCATCCTTTGATGATGTGGTAGTGTCAGCTAGCAATGAGAGACAATAGAAGCATGTTCACGAGTGGGTCTTACAAAGGTCTGCCAGAAGGTGGGATCAAGTAAAAAAAGAAAAGTGCCAATTAGCCCGGAAAGTCAATTCCTGGGGTATCCAAATCGACAAAGACGGATCACCCACAGAGAAAAAAATTAAGGCATTCAAAGAAGCGGCTAGACCAAAAACAAGATAGAGTTGCAAGCATTTTGGATAATAATTTTTATAAGCATTTTTCTGCCACAGAAGGCAACTTGTGGCAGAAAACACTACATAGGCTTCTTGGACAAGGCAGCCACTGGACGCTGGGGACGACGTGAGAGACAGCAATCCAGAGGTAAAAGACCTAATCATTCTGACTTGGTATTAATGCATCACGAGACACTACATTAAACAATCACCTTGCGATGCATCACGTTCAGCGTCAGGCCGTACTTAAGCCATATTCCTGCCTGATGGGAGAGAAGCATGATGTATTCTACTCAAAACATATCTAAAAACTGAACATATACAGTCAACTTGGACAGAGAGGCATTAGCAAGCAATAGCCGATGTCAAATGGTTTCACGAATAACTTTACGGCTAACTTTTTACTGGTTCAGACCACAAACTCTAATGGGAATACTACGCCGGGAAAGAGCACGCCCAATATCTATCCCTAGAATGACAAGGTGGTCCAAGTTTCCTGGCAGCTACAACTATAAATGATTCACCGACCAGGCAAAGACATTTCCACACTGTGCGTTGAGCCATACTCCCTCAGAACTAGGAACTGATGGCACCCAACCACAATCACTATCAGCTTGGGACATTTGTCAAACTTACCCATAACCACAGCATCCATTGCGAGATTCATGGCAAGAGACAAAACCTTGTCACAAGTCTTAAATGGTAGGAAAAGGTGGCTGGAAAATGAGACAGACGTTAAGTTTTAATCCTTCAGGAATAGGCAAACTGAACTATCATTATTAAAAGTTTTGCATATTATGGCGGGGACGGGCAGTAATACCCAGAACCGTTACAAGAAAAAGTAACTCAGCATGTTTAGCATGAAGGCCCCGGGCATTGTACGACTGATCCCTGGCAGGACTACGTATGGTGGCCAGGGGTGGACGAAGGACATTGGGAAATGGGTTGCAACCTGTGGGAAATACAAAACTCCGACTTGCGCCCCTTAGACAGCTTTTATACTAGACTGGGAACACGAGGGCCCTTGGTCATGAATCCACATAGATTTTGAGGGTCCAACAAAAGGATATCATTTTTTAATCATAGTAGATAAACGCTTAATCCCCTTGGCTTAGAGGTAAGCGTCCTGAATCGACCATCACAGAAGCAGTTATTTAAACCTACCGAGAAAACTATTCACCACACATGGGTTACTGGGACTTGCTCGTCTCAAATAACGGTTTACTGCACTAAGTTGAAAAATTCTCGCCGAACATGGCATAAGACATTCTTTGACAGACCAGGCGACCAGCTAGGAATGGCAGGCGGAACGCATGGTCCAGTATAACAAAGAACTTTAAGACAACTTAGAACTCAGGGGACATTCAGGAAAAATTCTGAACAAAATGCTCACCATACAAACATAACTCAGCACTACTACAAATAAAGCTGGCAGACAATTACTAATGGGCAGAAGATTAAGATCAAATTAGATAGGTTAAACCCAACATAACTCTGAAAACCAACCGACTCTCCAGCAGATCTCCGGCGCATCGAACAGGAAACTTAGTAATATGCAAAAAATATCAGACACGGAACCCATTGTGGGTACGGCAAAAATAATCAAATAAAGGACCTCGGTCCTATAGACTAGACACAGACAAATGGCCAGAACTGGAGGAGACACATTGACAGTTACGATCATGAACATGGAATGCACCACTGACACACCCAGACAGAGACCAAACACAACATACCAGAAACAGCACAAACCTGCACAAATATTAATAGACCAATCATAGAGGGGGGAGCCCTTAAACCAAAATCAGAGGGGAGCTGGGAAACCTCCGGCAGAGCAAAGAAACCCACAACAAATATACACATAAACAACATTCGCAAATAAATTCAGACAAAACAAGACTTACCCGCAGAAGTCTTTGGCAAGAGGAGCAGGAGGCACAAGAAGACCTAGATGCCACTCCAGAAGGGAGCAGCCGAGCCGACTCTACCAGCCCAAGTAGGCCGGGTTGGAGCGGGATGGCTGACTCTACCTTCCAGGAGGTTCCACAGAGAAGGACGGGAGAAACAGCGATCCCATCTGAACCTGTTGAAGACGACAACACAACTAAACTGCGCAGGTCAACTAGGCAACCTAAAAGCCCTGCCTACTTATGTGACTACATATGGTAGGACCATACCAAGAGGGGAGGGGTGTTCCATATTAACATACTTCTAATAGTCTATTCTTATTGGTCAAGAAATACTAGAAGCTCATTGGTTCCTGTCTCGATGCTGATTGGCCGATGATAGCTCACCAATCATTGGCCAACTCAGTAGCGGGAAAAACAAGTAGCCGTCATTGGCCACTAGCCGCGAGCAGCCTCTCTTTAAAAAGAGCTGCCGCAGCTCCTGGTTAAAATGGACTTTCTGCACTAAATAAAAGAGCTGAAGTTACGCTGGTCTCCAGTCTCATTCTTCATGAACACAACAGTATATGCACACAAAGGTAACCAAAGGTACCAAATACTTTACAACTAATACTAAATCAAAGTAGTTTGAACTATTGCTTTTACAACAAATGCTTTTGTATGATATATCTGACTATTTTTATGTGTTTTTCAAATTTATCTTTTGTATGTGTGTATGTGTGTGTGTCTTCCTCTTTATTGCCTCCTAGGGCAATAAAGATAGTAATAATGGCACATAAGAAATAATAAAAGAATGAAATCATTATTTTTTAAAATGTGAACAAAGATGACAATGGAATAAAAGAGTTGGAAGAAGCCTTAGAGGTTTTTTCTAGAAAAGCAGGAAACCCTATACCATTTAAGAAAATGGTTGTCCAATCTCTTTTTAAAAATCTCCAGTGTTGGAGCACTCACAACTTCTGGAAGCAAACTGTTCCATTGATTAATTGTTCTGTTTGGAATTTTCCCTTAGATTTAAGTTGGTTCTCTCCTTGATTAATTTCCATCCATTGCTTCTTGTCCTGGCTTCAAAGTGCTTTAGAGAATAGGTTGATCTCCTCTTCTCTGTAGCAGCTTTTCAAATATTGGATCACTGCTATCATATTGTATAACATCACCCCTAGTTCTTCTTTTCATTAAGCTATATATAACCAATTCCTGCAACTATTCTTTGTATGTTTTTTCCTCCAATCCTCTAATCATTTGTTGCTCTTTTTTGTACTCTTTCTAGAGTCTCAATATCTTTTTATAATGTGGAGACCAAAACCGGAAGCAATATTCCAAGTTTGGTCTTACTAAGGCATTATAAAATATTATTAACACTTAATGTGATCTTGATTTTATCCTTTTATTAGTCTAGGGTTGCATTGTCTTTTCTTGGCTGCTGCAGCATACTGCTGGATCATACTTAAGTGATTGTCCACTAGGACTCCAAGATCCCTCTTGCAGTTACTACTATTGCTACTATTGAGCCAGGTATCACCTATTCTATACCTGTGCATTTGGTTTTTCTTTTCTAAATGTACTTACTTCCCTACATTAAATTTTATTTTCTTAGATAGGGCCCAATTTTCAGGTCTGTCAAGATCCTTTTTGAGGCTATCTTCTGAAGTGTTGGCTATTTCTGCTCGCTTGGTATCACCTGCAAATTTGGTGAGTTACCCTTCTGTCCTCTTGTCTTAGTGTTTAATGAAGATGATGATCAACAATTACATTAATAGGATAATATTCACTAGTAAGATAATATTACTATCTTTCTTTTAAAAAATTAAAATTATAATGTCATCTTATAAGACAATGAAAGGCCAACTTAGGCAACATGATGTCAATACTAAACATTTGACAACATCTTTTTCTGTCTAGAGATTTAAGTAGGATTTATTTTGCAGAAATAGCTCTCTGGTAAAGAACTGAAGTACTAATTCAAGAACTGAAGTACTGAAGTAAAAGGCCTAACTGCCAATTTGGCTTAATTCTAGAGATCTGTTATTCATATAGTTTGGAGCCTCAATAAATTCTTCAAAGGTTAGGTAGAAGTTGATTTGGTCATAAAATGGAGGGTAATAAGTAACTCAAAGTTTAAAACAAACCTACTGAAAGAATAGAAAATCAATAGCAAGTACCATATATACTCGCATATAAGCCGACTTTAGAACGCGTTTGTTTTTTTCCCCAAAATTTGGGGTACGGCTATATACTGCGAATAAATCTGGCTGCCCGACTTCGTGCGATGAGAGCCAAACTCTCATCGCCTTCGCCCGGGCAGCAGTCTTCGCGATGAGAGCCAAGACTCTTCATCGGCACGAGCCGTCTGGCTGCGAAGGCGATGAGAGTTCTTGGCTCTCATCGCCACGAAGTCAGGCTAAGCCAAGTTATTTGCGGTTTAAGCCGGAACCCCCAAATTTGGGGGAAAAAAAAAGCGTTCACCATGGCATTTGGGGGTCGGCTTATATGCGAGTTTTTTCAAAAATCCTCATTTTGGGGCAGTTTTTAAAGGGTCGGCTTATATGCGAGATCAGCTTATATGCGAGTATATACAGTAGTCATTTTACAAGAAAGATAAATAAAATGGAAGTACTCCAGAATGGGCAGAAAATGGACTTTAAAAACAGAAGAATGATCTACTTTCAGTCCCCATGACAAATTTCACAGACTGAAATGCATACACACACACACACACACGGAGGGAGGGAGGGAGGGAGGGAGGGAGGGGGACTGTCCCATGAATATTTGACTCAGATGNATACACACACACACACACACGGAGGGAGGGAGGGAGGGAGGGAGGGAGGGGGACTGTCCCATGAATATTTGACTCAGATGATAAGCTCAAACTTTCATAAATTCACCTTCTGGAAGAGCTGATAATTCCATATTTCTCTGTGTGTGAATGATAGTGTAGTGTAGTGGATAACAGGGCATAAGGCAATCATGAAAGGAAATTATGACTGAAGAGAAAATAGAAAATCAATACTGCTACTGTGGATTATCAAAATATACCACTTGAATATCCAATGACGTTTCAGAAAATAACTACATGAGGTTAATGAGACACCTCAATTAGAGTTGCCACCTGTCCTGTACTCTCTGTGTCCCTGTATTTCCCACTGCAGCTTCAATTAAATCTACAAAAAACGTGTAACTGCTTCCTCCCATGCAGTCTTTTTGAGATTTTTGGCCAGCAACCATGTTGTATTTAAATGAACTAGGCTTTATATTGCTTCCCTCTGGAGCGTCTTGCTTTGTTCTTCATGAAAGAATCCCAACTATTAAATGTAACTATGGTGAGCAGGTATGATTTGTTTATTTATTTATTTCCCAAATTTATTTTTTTATAAACAATTCAAAACTGTGAACATACCAACTCACCTTTCTCCTCCTATTTCCTCCACAGCAACAACCATGTGAAATGAGGCTGGGCTGAGAGAGTGATTGGCGCAAGGTCATCCAGATGGCTTTCATGGCTGAAGCATATCTAGAATTCACAGACTACATATAATCCTCAACGTATGACCACAATTAAGCTTAAAGTTCCTGTTGCTAAGTGAGACCATTGCTGAGAACATTGTTAAGTGAATTTTGCCCCATTTTACAACCTTTCCTGCAATAGTTGTTAAGTGAATCACTGCAGTTGTTAAGTTAATAACATGGTTGTTAAAATAATCTGGCTTCCCCATTGACTTTCCTTGTCAGAAGGTTGCAAAAGGTGATCACATGACCCCAGAACATAAATATGAGTCAGTTGCCAAGAAGGCAAGTTGTGCTGTACAATTATTTTTGGTGACTTATTTGAATGGTTATTTCATCCAATCAAGTTATAATTCATGGTTTATTAGTAACATTTAGGTTTTTTTTATTTTTTATTTTATTTTGTCAAGCAATTATAAGATAACAGGTATAAGTATAAGCATGGTTATGAATACATGAATGGATACAAAATTTAACAAAGGAAAACAGTAGGACAGGGACGGTAAGCACGTTGGTGCGCTTATTGGCATGCCCCCTACAGACCTCTTAGGAAAGGCGAGGTTAATAGTAGACAGTCTAAGGTTAAAGTTTTTGGGGTTTGGGGAAGAAACCGCAGAGTCAGCTAAGAGTATTCCAGACATTGACCACTCTGTTGCTTCAGTTGTATTTCCTACAACCAAGTTTGGTGTGCTTTACCTTGAAGTTTGTGGTTCTATTGTGTCCTCTTGTATTGTATGTGGTTGAAGCTGAAGTTTAGGAGAACATAGCAATGTATAATTTTGTGTACTATACTTAGATCAGATCAAAGGCATCATATCTAGGTTGTCTAGGTCTAGAATTTCAAGTTTGGTGCATAAGATATTCTGCAATGAGTAGAGGAGTGGAGAACTCTTCTTACAAAATATTTCTGACTTTCTCAACTGTATTAATATCAGATACGTAAATGCATGTTCAGACTGATGAGCTGTATTTAAGTATTGGTCTAGCAAAAGTTTTGTATGCTCTAGTTAGCAGTATGATATTACCTAAGAAAAAAGCTACACAGGATTAGGTTAACAATCTTTAATGCCTTTTTGGCTATGTACTTACAGTGGACTCTAGCAACTTAGATCATTAGAGATGAGTATTCCAAGGTTTTTTACAGAGCTGAGATCATCAACAATCTTGACTATTCAGCTTGTATTTATTTTTCTGATGTTTTTTTTGCCAATATGTAGGACAGAGCATTTATTTGTTGAGATTTGAAGTTGCCATTTGATTGACCATTTCTGATACGATAGTCAAGATCTTTTTGAAGGGTAGCAGTATTGTCTGTGTATTGAACAGCTTTACATTCATCAGCGAATGAGAACACAGTTGTTCTTAATATGATCACAGAGGTCGTTTATGTAGAGTATGAAGAAAGTTGGTCCTAGTGATTACTAGAATTCATTTTATATTATATCTTCTCTGAATTCAGAAATGGTCACAAAATCCTGATGCAAGAGTCTTTTCTGGAATGAAGAAAATACAACTTCTATACATTATTTACTACTGAAGTGAAAGAAAGATAATGAAATCATTGACTCTAGTAATTATCCAACTTCGCATGTGAGTATGTTGAAGTCATAAAAATAAGTTGTAACACGACTTAATAACTTTGTATTCCTCATATAACTAGGATGATTATATTTTCTTGGAGAAAATAGAGGAAAAATCTGTAAAAAGGGTCAAATTTTTATGAGGTTCATAAGAATAAAAATGTAATTGTTTTTGTTTATAATTTTGCTCTGTATAGGAAAATTCAAGAGCAAAAACCAAGAAAAACTTTACAAAAAGGTATATCCTCATAAAAATATCTAAAATCAAACACAATATGT
The DNA here is from genome assembly GCA_004320025.1 of Laticauda laticaudata. NCBI lineage: Eukaryota > Metazoa > Chordata > Lepidosauria > Squamata > Elapidae > Laticauda > Laticauda laticaudata. The sequence continues at coordinate 8,871 of BHFT01029889.1, read as the reverse complement.
AAATTTATTTTAAAAAGACAACTCAGTTTCCATCATTTTCCTGTGAATGTGAAAAACTACATTAAGTGGTACCATTTGTTAAATAACCAAAGCACAAAAGTGGGTTTCTGAAAAATAAGTTTAAATGACAACTTTCTGAAATGAAGGACTGTCCTTTATAATAAAAATGCAGGGTAAATGTACATAGACAAAAACTCCTTAAAAAGGATTTATATAAACTGACAAAATTAAGTAGAACAAGATAGCTATTTCATAAAGAAATGTAGAAAACTTCACTTATTGGTCAAATTACGATTATTCATAATAAGTTGTAATGATGTAAGTATCATGCATCAGATTCTCCTTTATTCTTGGCCAATCTGGCTTTGATTTTGAAAATCCTGTGAAAGTCCACAGCATGCAGCTTCTTGTCTGGCAAATACATTTTCCATTTCGATCAATACTCTTGTTTCACTGAAGTGCCTTTGAAGCCTGTCATTATCCACCCAGTTCTCTATTCCCAGTTGTGTTTCTCTTTTGAAAGGGCTGTGCAGTTTAATGAAAAAGCTGCCTAGGCTGATGCAATGAGATTGGTAGAGGGCAATGAAACCAAATGAATTCCCAGGATGCAAAGTATCATATATATGGTTATATAAGCTTCAGAATTCATGCGTCAGATAATAAACCTGGATAGAACTATCCAAAAATATTTTGTTCCCTGAACACTTTCTAGTAAGTACATAAATAGCAATTCAATTATGAATTGAATCAAGTGGAATGCACCCGTCACTCCTTTAAGGATTTGACATTTTTCAGCAGTAGACTCTTCTGAAGAAAGAAAATAGCTCTAGTATCATAAAGCAATGATTTCAAATATTTGTTCTGCAAAATGATCTCTGCTTAAGCATGTAATACAACAGGCAGGTTGCAGAACTGCACTGCAGCATGCCATTATTACCCCAAACTCAGTACATGACAATTATACTACATCCAGTCCTCATCTACTCAGGCTGCCAAATCCATTTGTATGCAAAGTTGAAAAGTCTCAGGTATCCTTAGCATACGTCATTGTTCTGCCATATGTCTTAGATGCTTAAATATTCCACACAGCTGTCACTCATCAATTCATTTAGAAATCAGGAAGTGATTTCATTCTAAACAATTCTATCAAATAATAAAATAATAATTTCAAAAGTAAAATGCATACTCACTGTTAACATAAACATACACACACATTTTAGTAGGCTTATAGCTGATACACATTTAAAAAGCATAAACAGGGAAAAAGACAGAAAAGACTATTGTTATTGCAGCACATGGGACCTGTATACAAACCTTTAAGCATCACTGACTAAATTCCTTCTTATTTAGGCAGTTTTTAAATATTCATCTGAGATTCTTTTATTAAAGTAGGATTTGGAAGCATATGTTACTCAAAATAGTTAAAACCCAGCATGCAAGAACAGCTGGAGAGAAATCAAGAAGTTTTCTTTAAAATTTACAAAAATTGAACTCTCTGGTTTGACCAACAATCCAAATACTGGTAACTATACTATTTCCATTATTTTTCTTTAGTCCTTGGTTGTTGTTTTTTGCCCCTGAATCCCTGTCTCTGGTTCCTAGGCAACCATGATAACATTTTTGCATATGCAACTGAAATATTCTGAGATTCCAAAATGATTATTTCCTATAAACAGGAAATGATCCTGGGGCTTTCAAATGGCTGTAGTAATTTTTCTGCCAAATACTTGCAACATTACAAGCAAAAATTACAAAGATGTAGTAAAAATCTGTCCACAAAATATCAGAATGAACAAATAGCTTTTTAGACAGAAGGAATTCTTTTTGAAAAATATGCTAAGAACAAAAATGTTCCACTTTTGTTTTTAAACTGAAAAATAAAAACTCAGATGTTTATCTTGAGGTCTAGAAATTTTCCCCACAATGAAGATTGTCACTTAATATTTGATCATTATCAATTTTGTCACAAAGTTGAGTGAGGTGTAACATAAAATAATCTGGAAAATGAATGGATTTAGAAAAGATAGTATCCAACATCAGACATCAAACAATTCTGATTGGACAAGTTTCATAAACATGTCATGATAATAAAATGGCCCTGCTTCTACAATTTTTTAATGCAGTCAATCACTAATACAATCAAATCTTTTCTAATGATTTGGGCAACTAAATCAAAGTTATCATTCTGTGACTACAGAGTCACGACTCACAACTATTTTCTCTGATAAGTCTTTGGTACCACATTAGTCTGTACATCAAGAAGATTCTGGCAAGGCTTTATGGTGTGATTACATCATTTTATCTTAGACAAACAGCATTGGCTGTCACTGCATAAAATCAGTTTAGAGAAATGGTATTCTGCTGATTGAAGGTCTTGGAAATGAGTTCCATAATGGAATTTTTTTAAAGATCAAGAATGCAAAATATAAAAATTTATAGAATTGGATAATAGGTTGGATTTATTTACATTTATGCAACATGGTTTTGCTTCGCCCTTTTGAAATTAAATGATTGGATCAATTAACCCCTTTTTCCATGTTGTCCCATAATTATCGTATTACCCACTTAGGCATATTATGAAACAAAGCCATTGATTCTTAGGCTCACAATTACTTCCTCCCATCTTTTTTTCTATTTACATTCTGGTTTCTTAGCTTCTTTCTGTGCTTTTGCATATAGATTTTAGTGACCCATGAAAGATCATTTGATCCTTTCACGATGAAAGAATAGCTAAACAGGCAGTGGAAGTATGTGTCAATGTCTTGAACAACTTCATATTTTGAAAGTAAACCAAACAAAGATTTCAACTTAATCTAATGCACAGTCTGGGTTTTGCATAGCAATATAATATACGGCATATTGCATAGAATTTATGTTTAAATTTTATGAGAAACCTAAATCAGAATAGATACTTAGTTAAATCATTAGATTATGTATGTTTATCATGGTTCCTAATAGTCACTATTAGATAAATAATAGTGACCCTTAGTTTTTGACATGACATACTCCATACAATATACAGCATATTGCCTATTTACAGCTATTTAATGACAAAATAGAAGACCTAACCCTAACCTCAATGGCAGTTGTAAACCCCTGACTTATTCATTTGTATTATGTTCATTTATTCTTTTTTCATGTTATATTTTCTATTTATATGAATACTTTCTTTGAAGTACCCCAAATAGATAACATTAATGGCTTGAAAATGTTATAATTTATAGTATGTTCAAACATGTTCTTTATGCAGTCTAGGAAACAAACCAAAATAACCATATCCCACCAATGGAGAACTCTTTGAGAAGTATTTTACTTGCTTATCAATCAATTAAATACTGTATAACAAAAATAAATTCACGAGTTCTAGACAACAAATTAGTGAATACATTAGTTACATGGAAATTTAATCAAATATTAAAAATTATTCTACACTTATTTAAAGCTCATGAGGTTTTGCCGATTTATTTATTGGATTTGTTTCTTCTCCTTCAACTGGGAAAAAATGGCTGCCCATCTTACCATAAGGTAACTCTGGGAAGCATATTTATACTAATCATTAAGTTACTATTTCATAATTTAATGAAACATCATAAGACATCTTTGTTTGATTCACTTCTTATTTATTTCTCTTATCTTCTAGTTTCTAGGGATTATCACCTACAACATTTGTTCTCCCACTAGCCAAACACTGGCTTATCCTTTCGTTATGGGAAGCCTCTATGCAGGACATGAGCACAATAGAACTTCCCAGTCATGTCTTCCAAGCAGTAAGATTCAGACATCTATGGTATATCAGCAGCATCACCAAGGTTATTCATAGCTTTATTCTCCAGATTCACAGCATGTAGGCTGTAGCAGTATGTCGTTATTGTGCTAGTTCAGGATACATATTTCCTTGCAGACTGTTTATTGATAATTGGAAAATAAGATTTTCTGGAACATAGCAGAAAATCTATTCTAAGCGTTTGGTCCAAGCATTTCAACTGTAACCTCAGATCTGTTCTGCAAGAGGATCAGCTACTATTAAAACTAGTCCCCAAACTAATGTATTTACTTCTTTAAGAATGAAGAGAAGATGTGAGACTGTGCTTGCAATGTGCTCAGAGGAACTACTGAGATGAAAACAGTGGCTTTTGGGATAAGAGATTTTATTGAGAAGCTGTTTAAAAATACAGTTTTATAGCTCTCTGTGAACACTGTGTCAGAGAAGGAAAAAAGAAAGAAAGGAATGAGTCAAGGATTCTATGCAGAGATTCTCTAGCTTTGGGGAAAGAAACAAAAGGAGAAAATTGCTTGGAGTTCTATGCAATCAAGTATGCTTCTATATTCTTTATCTAAAACAGAGCAAGGAGATGTAAGAAACCTTAGCAACAGGCTGGGTTTTTTTTTAAAAAAAGTGGAACAGTTTTTCAAATGCAGCAAGGATTTACCAAGTTAGGTTTCTTGTCAGGGTGATGTTCACATATACATAGAAAAAGAACACTTACTATCATGATTTCAAACTCAGTCTCCCATTATCTTCGTGATATTCTCTGAAGTCAGAATTTGAATGTTCAAGGGTCACCCAGCAGGGGTGGGATTCTACCAGTTTGCACCTATTCTCTAGAACTGGTTGTTAACATTCTAAGCAGTTTGGAGAAACAGTTGTTAGAAGAAATTACTGGCCTAATCCTGTAAGGNTTTGCTTATGTGGAGTGACCATTCAAAGTTACAGTGGCACTGAAAAAAGTGACTTATGACCATTTTTCACACTTACACTGTTGCAGCATCCCCACAGTCATGAGAGGCCAGGAGAGGAGATGCGTGCCTCGATGTGAGTGATATTGAGTTAGCCACACCCAGACAATAACATGACCACCAAGCCGCACCCACCAACTTAGCCACGCCCACAGAACCAGTTGTTAAGAAATTTGAATCCCACCCCTGGCACCCAGTCTTGACCTCCTCCAAAATATTTGTAATACCTGCCAGTATATCTGCAAAGGACAGTCTCTTAGAAGATTCACAGCACTGAATTCTAGTGTTTGATGAATTATAATAGCACATTGTTCTGAAACAGTCATTCTCAGGTTACATTTTCTGCATGACAAAAGATAAAATCTAGGTTTTAGTTCTTCAATCAGAAGCTCTTTCTTTTTATAAGTTATATAAGAGTGTATACTGTAAGTTCCTATGGGGTTTTAATGTTTTCAACAAGTTTCCTTACTAATATATAAACAATGGTAACATTTATTCATGCATTTCCAGAAAAATTTTCAACAAAAACTTTAAGATTTTTGCTAAACCTTGCTTGATCTGATATTTAACTCTAATTACATGGCATCAAATCATTTTTTACTCATAGCAAGTGCATAGATAAATTTTCTCCATTATTTTCCTAATCAATTTTTTTCAAGTTTCCCAATGGTGAACTCATTGTCACGACTGTATATCTGAATCCATCCACCTTGCTCTGGGTCATGCTCTTTTTCTCTTTCCTTCTACCATTCCTAGCATTAGAGTTTTTTCCAGAGACTCTTCAGTCTTCACATGTTGTGTCTGAACTAGGACAGTTTGAACCTGATTATTTGTGCGTCAGGTGAGAACTCTGAGTTAATTTGTTCAGTGATCCATCGGTTTGTTTTCTTGGCTGCCCATGATATTCTCAGAAGACTTTTCCAACATCTAAGTTCAAAGGCACCAAAACTCTTCCTATCCTGCTTCTTCAAAGTCCAAATTTCACCTCCATAGAGCATCATAGGGAATATCATGGCTTGCACAGTCCTCATCTTTGTAAGTATAGACTTATCATGGCATTTGAAAATCTTTGCTAAGTGGCACTACCAAGTGCCACTTTGCCGCAAATTTCTTGACTTTTTGTTCAGTTACTTTTGTCTCTGGTTGATCCTGAAAGGCAGAAACTATCCACCACTTGAATATCTTCTAAGGCTGAATAAATTCTAAGGCTGGTGTTGTACCCGTCGTCATTATTTTTTCTTCTTTAAATTTAATTTTAGTCCCATTTTTACTGTACTTTTGGCTTTTAGTACCTTGCAGATCCTTTGCATTTTCAGCTTTCAGGCGAGTGTCTTCCTTAATGCATATTTAGTTATATTCAGCACACAGACTGAATAAATAATGATAAAGTGTGGAGCCTTGTTGAACTCCTATGCCAATCTGAAACCAACATGTTTTGCCATGTTCTGTCCTTACTGTGGCTTCCTGGCTGCATGTAAGTTTTTCATAAGGACATTAAGATGTTATGGGATTCCCATTTTTCAGAACCCTTTCCCTAGACATAATTGACATAATCAAAGGCCTTTCTATAATCAGTGAAGTACATGTAGACTTATTTTGATATTTTTGGCTTTCTCAATTATTCAGTGTGTATTGACAATCATGTTTAATGTTTGTAGCCTTTCTAAAGCCAGCTTGAATATTTGATCTCTCTTCTTCCATTCAAGGCTCTCACCTACATTGAGTGCTACTAAGCATTATTTTTCTAGTATGTGAAATTAAGGATAATTATGATGATTATGTCTCCTTGTTTCTCTATTTGAATTAAGATTGATTACTTTCTCCACAAAGTTGATCTGGAAAGATATTGAAAAGCTCTAATATTTGCTTGACATTAGAGTCACTTAAAAAAAAACAGTGATAGATTTTATACAATTTACTGTAACTGTTATAATTTAGACTGATTTAATCTTAAGAAATATATCGCTAGATTTTATCTAATATGAGGCAGTTTGGATCTGCCATAATCCAGTAAGAGTGAACCTAGATATGCCCAATACTTGGAAAACAAACGAAGCTCTGTATGTTTAGTGATAGGGACTGCTATTTGTTTTGTACAAGTGAATTTACACTCTGCTAATGAATTGTATTTACTCAGAAGTGGCATCTATTCAACAGAATATAAACCAATTCACTGAAATCAGACAACATTAAATAAAACCATGTCAAACTGCACTAGGGTAGGTAGCCTTAAGAAATAGAATACAGCATGAATGGCCAACTCTATCAAAACATGAGAGCAGTCTCTGCTTTTCTATTGCAGATATTATTTTGATATTAATAACAGAAATTGTATAAAGTAGATGACAGATGGACAATAGATAGATTTTAAACTTTTAAATATATCATAGTTTCTAAAAAAAACTTTGTTTCCTTTTTCAATTTTCCCTTTTTTATGGACATCTGATTCCCTAACATCTTAACATTTTCTATGCATTAACATAGAAGTTGCTTCTATCATTGCATAAAGCTAACATAAAGCTATACTGAAAGGCTATATAGAGGAAAAAATATATAAAAGATTGTTGTTGACAGTAGGGAAAAAGGAAATCTTCCAAGCTTCTTTCAATAACTTTCTTCAATGAAGTAATCTTTTGATTTCAGCACTTCTGGCTATGTAGGTATGCAACAACTTCTGATGTTATTGGCATACTGGCTGTTTATACCTTTTTCTTAAAGGCTGCAGTTGGAATGATTTCAAAGATAAAAAACTCGGCATGAAACTTTATGAACTGTCTTTATCACATTTAATTTTCATGGCTAGATTTTGATTTTCTTTTACTGTGTTTGTTTTCAATATTGCATTCTCTAACAATTTCTTGGGTAGGATTTTGTCAGCAGAAAACAACAACAATGCAGTTTCTTTCTTCCTAAAATTTTCTTTTTCTGAAATAAAAGTTGTTATAAGTTGTAGCAACTTAGTTGATAGCTATTATTCTTATCACAATCTTCCAACCTCAGTGATGCCACAGACTTACGATCTTTGCAAGACACTGTGGGAAAAAAGGAAGTTATCACGGATAAGGTTAAGAATATTTGGAGAAAACATGGTATGGTGAAGGAATTTTGTTCCCTGCCTCCTTCCCTAAAACCCCAATGAGTTGTACAAATAAATTCACTTTGGTAATTTCCATCTAGAAATAGTTACAAATTAATATTATACCAATTTTTTTAATCATATTGTTCCACAAATTTTGTCTTGAAATATTTAAATTGAGATATTTCATCAACTCAAAGTACATTGTTTGACAAACCTTCACAAAGGTTTCACATATACATGCAAAATATGTATGCCATTGTAGTATGTAATAAGTTAATTTAATGGTGGGGATTTTACAATATGATGCATATTTAGAATTTGCTGCTATTTCTTCTTATTTCAAATTGTCAGAATAAAAGGAATCATTGCAAAACATGTAGCAGGACAAATGGAACACTTTGTAAAATATATATAGTAGTGTATTCTGTCTTTATCACCATATTTATAAATCATTTGTACTGAAATTATGTTGAAGGATGTACAATCATTCTAGTTCTTGATTTCTCAGTAGGGTTTGATATAATCAGTTATGATATCTTTTTCAACTGACTGGAGTTTGGAAGTAGAGATACAATATTAAGCTGGTGTCTGTTGTGTATGGAAAGTGGAAGACTCCAAATAGCTAAAACTGATTGGCTGAAAAGGCAGCTCTTGGATTGGACAATTACACACCAGTCTGATTGGCCTGCCGGACAGCAGGAATTCTAAAGAGCTGTCATTGGCCGCAAGCCACAAGCAGCCGCTATAAGAAGGGCTGCCGTGGCTTCGGCAAGTGTTCTGTTACAAGTCACTATACAGTTAAATAAAGAATTGTTTGTTGAGATACAGGTCTCCCATACCTTAATATCCAAACGGAACACTGGTGATGAGGGTGGGATCGTCCTAGAAGAGCGAGACCGAAGCATGCGGCAACCAGAACCAAGCAACCAAGATGGCCGGTAACAATGCGCCTCCCGCACTGTTCAACCCAGCCCAAATAGATTGGGAGTCATACATTGACCACTTTCTGATGTTCTTGGAAAGCAACGAGCTACAAGAAATAACCGACCAGAGGA
>BHFT01029888.1:0-45980 GCA_004320025.1 Laticauda laticaudata | reverse complement strand
CAGTTTATACAGTAATAGTTTGCAACACCTCCAGCTCACTTCCCATACTTTTCCCCCCTCTTCCCCCCTGTTACTTATGGCAGCTGAAAGATGTAAAGCAAAGGAAGAAAATCTTGAAGGCTGACAATTGTTGAAATAAAAGACTAAACAGCATGAGTGAATGAATAGGGAGAGCCAACAAGGGTTTGAAATCTTTTGTTCATAAACTGGTAACATAGGATTGGAGAAAAGTCCTTTCATCACCTATGATCGATGTCCCATGCATGTCTTCCTCCCAGAAGAGAACATATGTGGGCAGATTGTCTTTCAGAAAGAGAAGGTGAAAGGAGTAGAATAAAAAGGGCTCAAGGAGAATATTTCTACACTGTAAAATATCAGGGAAGGTGAGATATTCCTGATCAGGATAACTGAAGCCCCTCAGGCAGGACAGAGAAGTGAAGGCTAGATAACACAAAGAGTGGAAGCAAGTGGATCAGACCCTGCTAATGGAAAAACTCTCTTTCTAGAAGACAATTTTGAACCATCTGAGCAAAGCCTTGTGAACAGCAGCTTCATGCAATGGACGAGAAGATACCGAAGTATCCTTGGATCAAAGAAACCCAAGAACCCTTTTGAGGAAGAGAAAGCTGGTTGTGGTGGATGAATAGTTCTTTCAGTGTATAGATTCATGAAGGAAAGTGGATTATTTTCCAAGAACTGATATGCAGGATAGACTGCCAAGACTTTTCAAACCTTCCAATAACTATTCTTTGTCCTGATTCAGGTGATCATAAATGATACTGGAATCAAATGATATTGGAAGAAACGATGAGGGCTTGGGAAGAAAGGTGAAGGAACCGTGAGTACTTTCATCAGTCCTTCTAGCTGAGGGCCATGTTGCAAGAAAAGAGAACAGGATCCTGAAAATGAACAAAAGTGTACATAGAAGATACCACTGGCAAAGAAAATGTTAAAGATTAAGTACGGAGGCTTCCAAGAAATGCCTAAAGCAAGAGGGAAAAAAAAGACTTTTTCAGGTGTTTCAGAAACAAAGGGAAAGCAAGAGAATGTAAGTCTCTTGCAAAAAGAAAGGGTGAGTTGGTCAATGGGTGATAAGGAAAAGGCAGAATGTGATGACTCATAATTTATGTTTCTCTTCTCTCAGAAAGGAAACTAAAAGCCCTAGCTGGCCATCACTGTACCACCATTAGAAGAGGGAATTTGGAGTTCAAGATAGATCAGGTAAGGGCAACTTTGCTAATTTAAATGAGGGCTCCAGGGCCAGATGAACTGCACCTTAGAGTACGAAGTAACTAGAAAGTTATATAATCTTTGAGAGCTCTTGGAGGATGTCAGTGTATAAGGATTCATGACTGAAAAAGACATGGAAACAAGTCAGCCAATGGAAACTGTTTGGTGACTAAGAAACAGGATCTGTTGTGAGCCACCTGAGCCACGTCAGACAGCTCAGAGCCTGGGCGTATCTTAGCTCTGTGTGTATATATGTGTGTGTGTGTGTGTGTGTATCTATATATCTGTGTATGTATGTATGTATGTATGTATGTATGTATGTATGTATGTATGTATGTATGTGGTGGTTTGTCCTTGCAGTCACTGCTTCTGTGATTATGACTTCTGGATTCTGAGTTCTGATTCTGGCTTCTGCTGCATGGGTATTGTATATATGCATCATACTTTATATTATTGTATATAAAGAAGTTTCTTCTATAAATGAATCCTGCTGAATTATTTACTTGTGTGCTGATTGGATTGCTGCAAACTCTGACAGAGAATTGGCAATATCTCAGAAGATTAAAGGAGAGAAAATGTCATCCCAAGTTTAAAAAAAAAAAAAAGGAAAGGCAGAGATACCAGCAAATTACTGACCTGTCAGTTTGGTGTCTATACCAAGCAAGAATTGCCCTATAAGGAGAGATGGGCAGCATATAAATCTAATAAACAATTAAAGAGCCTCAAACAGATTATTAAACCGCATGTTTGTGAGCACTTGAATAGTAACACAAAATGTTACTGGAGAATGTGAGTTGTAGTCCCATCTTAGACGTGCAGCCAGCTCGGTGGCCTTGGGCCAATTCCCCACTCTCAACCTGGGAAAGTGGCAATGGCAAACCACTCCTTCTCTCTCCCCCCCCCAAAAAAAATGCCAAAGAAAACTAGGCAGTTTTCTAATTCAGACGGTTACCTGGAGTCAAAAACTGACTCGAAGCTACATAAATTGTCAACTAGTGGAAGAAAGACTTCAAAAGTGTTGATCAATGATTTTCCATGTGTGGTTGCATTGGGAGGACCCAATTGTTGAGCTGAATCTGAAAAGGATTATCCTTTGCACTGGGATTCATTAGATGCCTTTCTTTCAGGTGTAAAAATTGATCAAACTGTGGTCTTCTTAAAACACTGAGAGCTTACTTCAAAACATCTTCAGCCACCAATGCACACCTACTTTCCATTCAGCTGAGCTTATAGAAGAATGGAACCACTAGAAGAAGCAACATCCAGTCAGTGCCCTCTCTCCCTTTTTCTCTTGTTGTAGAATAACAACAATCCATCTGCACTCAAAATAAATAAAACAAATGTCTCTAACCTGTCCTTCCTCCATGTTTTTCACATAAATATAAATTTGTCTGGTAGTTTGCAAAAAACAACAACAAAAAAACCCCTGAGAGGTTGTTGAAACTTCATAACAGAAGATTGATAATAAAAGTATAAATAAAAACATTAACACCCTCCAAAGATTCTGCAGCTACTTTGCTGCCATTCTCAGTTAAGTGTTTGTGTAAATTGCAAAGAGTTTGTGTAAATTGCAAAAAAATCGCTATCATGCCAGCAATTTTGAACATATCTGGGATGGTGAGGGAGTAATGAGTGGCTTGAATCCAAGGGTGGGACAGAAGCAAGACTTTGTGTATAAACACATCATCTGCAGAACTAATGCAAAAGAAAAGACCAGCTCTGCTATGTTTCAAATAAACTCTAATAGAAAATAAATTGATTCCTTTCCCCCAAATAAACAATGAGATAAATCATTGGGACCAATCCCCAAGGGATATGGAATTCCCCGGGTATGAAAATGAGGGAGAATATATGAGCTTTGGACTTGAATGTTCAATGCCACCTCCTGTTATGCCTAGAAACTCATCACCATCTACCCCAAGCCAGGCCTGTACAATATAAGAAAGCTTCATAACAGGATAGCATTCTTCAAACTGTTCTCCCTTACAGAGTTACTTATAAGAATGGATGGCAGAGTTGGCATATGCCCCAAGGCTGACGACTCAATCTAGGAACAGCTTTATCGCAAAAACAAAATTCTTGAGGGTACACAAGAATGAAACTGAATTAAAAGATGGAGGAAGGACGTCATTGAGCAAGGAATAACGGAGGATATAGCTGAAGGATCTGATCTGTATTATACTACTTGGAGGATTCTGAATATGTTGAGAGTTGGGGTGCCTAAATATAAAACCAATATGTGGAGGCTCTTAGTGGATAACAACCACTATATGAATGGGGAGAGACACGGAGCCTGGCCTGGAAACATATACTGATAATTATTTTTGACCAATGGCCAAGAAGTTGGCTTCATTCTGGCATTTTAAACTTTGATCTAGGAGGAGGCATAAAGTATTTTATTGTAAAGGGACTATTTAAACGACCCTATTATAAAGGCTAAATACAGCAGCCAACCATTTAATGAAGTTTTTGAGATTCTTGCTTGCAAATGTAGCAAGCCCTAAAGATAACCAGCATACCACTTTCAACCTGAAGCCACCAATTGTGTCACTCATTGTGTAGAATTTAGTCTTGCCCTTCTTTTTGAAGAACAGTTCTTCAAATAAAGGGCAGGATAAAACTCTACATGCAGGAGAGACAAGCAGAATAAATTAATGAAGAAGTTAATTCATCATATCTATTGTGACACAGAAGAAAGAGATAGAAATTGCAATTACTCTCTAAACCAAAGTATACTATAGCACACAGCACCTCTGTAGTCAAAGAATTCTAATCATCAAATCCCAAGGTTAACATTTCATTTATTTCAGTTTAAGCAAAATGACCAAAAGTGGTTTCCAAGTAGAAATGAAGCAAGATAGTCTTTTCTTTAATCACAGCAGTCAATTTTGCAGTCAAAGCAAAACTTCACCATCCATGCTTCCATTGTTGGTATTTACGAGTCTGTCCATTTTTGTACATAAAGAAACCTTGCTGCTGTCAACAATTTTTAGAACAAAAGTCCTTCCCCTCCCCCCCCATTTGTCCATGAAACCTAAGGAGAAAACTTCTGGTTTCAATTGTACAGTCATGCACTTCATTCAGTCATGCATTTCTTAATTAGCAATTAATCTCCTGCTGCAATTCACAGGTGTCAAAGATTCAGTTCTAATCAGAAATGGTTTTCCTCTAATAATAAGCTGGAAGTGGGAGGAATGTTCAGGATGCCTGGTTTACAATGTAGATGTTTACATTCATGCCCAGACTTCACATAGGTATATTTGTGTATGTACATACGCAGTATAAAAATATAACCTTGCTTCAGTGTAATCATGTAAACTCTGATAAATGGACGTGCAGCTCTCCTGCATTTAGAATGCCAAATGCACTTCCAAAGCACATTCAGGTGCACTTTTTCCCACCCACGGAAGTCTTGAAAAATCTATTTGGCATCCACATCCTCTAAAACAGACAAGCTAACTACTGAAAAGAAAAGCAGACAAGAGATCTCTCTCTTTGTCACAAGCAAACAAAAGTTATACGAGATCCGAGGAAATGTTTTCTGTTTTTTTCCTCCCCCTGCCCACTCTCAGCAGCACTACTTCCGCCATGAATAAACAGCCTTTTTTCCTCTGGCACTGTGCTCTTGCTTGCAACAAAAACCAAATGGCAGCAATCACAAGAACAGTCACCAATAATAACTCCTTTGCACTGCTTTATATTGAAACCCCCCCCCCAATCTGTGTTGTGAAAGGTTGTGTACAATTGCTAAAATATACCTTCCCAACCTGTTGGATCAGGGGGGTTGAAGGAAGCCTTGTTTATTTAGGATGGGGCTTGGCATCATTGATCGATATTCTTTAAAATGACTGCACTCCGTTTTCCCTGTGGCCTATCTTTTGGGTTTGCCAGACTTGATTTTAGAAACTGCTTGAATTAGCTCCAACCAGCTATCAGGCACGATGAAGTGAATTTAACAAGCTTTAGGTGACCAAGCAAAGAGCCAGCTTTTCTTGTTCCAGCTCTGCAAAATGACATCAGTTATGAGTAATATTTCTTAACTTGGTTGTCACTAGAACCAAATACACTTATCAGTATAGTTCTGAGGATTGTGTTTTTGGAACTAAATATTCTGGGACCCAGTTTAATAAATCTCCCACCTTTTGTGCCCCTTTACCTTGTTGTCTCCTCTTTTTTCTAGCACTGTTTTTTCCCCCAAGCTTCATCTTAAAATCTTTACTTGTTTACCATCCATTTATTTGATATTTTCGCATCACTGTATGCGTCCTCAGAAATACTAGAAACAACTTTTTGCACACATGCAGTGCACCATTGGTGCTAAAAACCTGTTTGCTGCTTTTCTTATTTGGAGGACAGAATCCTACATGTTGATGGATGGAAGGTGGTGGAATAATGGGAACGGACAGCTTCTGATATGATCTTTATTTATTGATGCCCAACTAAATAGCATCACTTGTCTGATTTTCAGAAATTAAAGTAGTGTCAATCTCTTTGCAGCAAAACACAGTCAGGGAAGCAAGAGTCACAGAGTTTCTTCAATCAGATTTAATATTCAGCAATAAAGTACTAGGAACCAGAATCCTGGAAATAGACTGCACGATCCTCCTGCCTTCATTTAGAAGCACATTCATTAAGATTGGGCTTGTGCTTTTTGTTAATCTCTTTTTCCCCACCAAAGGACTGAGGGCATTTTTTCCTGGAGGATCTGGTAGAGAAATATCTGTTGGTGATGTTTTGAAATATATATTTTTTCTCTCCCTCAGCAAGTTCCCTAATAGAAGGTTTGCTGTGGTTAGTCTTTGGACAGGAATTCCCAAAGTTGTAAGGTAGTCTGGGATTTAAAAAAAATGCAGAAGAACAAGTGGCAAACCAATATTGTGTGATTACCAAGAGAACTAGATGGCTAAGTGCAATTCGAAATCACTAGGAGTCGATCATGATTCAACAGAGGCCACCCTTTTAATGTATTGATAATAGAAGTTGGAAAACAATTAGGAACTGTAGTTGAATGGAAATAGAGTAATTTGGAAGGAAGGACACAATATTAAGAGGTTAGACTTTTGCCTTTTCTTTCAATATGCATAAAATTAATGAACTTCGAACTATTAGAAGCATGATGGTGTCATATTTTTCACTTATAATTTTATTACTGCACAATAGTCCTTTATACCTCTGGGATATATTTGTTTGAAATGATTGAATATGTCCATGACTCCCATAAAGTGGTAAGAGCTTTGTCATATTCAACGGAAAAACACACAAAACCCTTCATGTGTCAGTTGAGCATGTCAAGGATGACAGTTCTAGCTCAGTCTCTTTTTTGATATGGGAATTTTCCATTATATGAAGTGTTCCACCCCTGCCTGCAATTCAAAAGATGTACTACAGAAAAAAAAGGATTGTCTTGAAGTTTTGAGAGTGCTTTGAAGACCTTGGTAGTACTATGAAACTTCAAGCTGACAGTGTTGAATCAGACTTAGGCGCAGCTATAGCTGGATCATTCCCAGATCATTATGTAGTGGAGCTGTGCTGGATTCTGAAAATAATGAAATTTCTTGTTTACTGTTCCTACCTATAACAGGGGTCACCAAACTTGGCAACTTTAAGATTTGTAGATTGGCTGAGGAATTCTGGGAGTTGAAGTTCACAAATCTTAAAGTTGCCAAGTTTGAAGATCCCTCCTTTATTAACAAAGAATATCACAACAGAAAGGACAGTCAGTCCAGGAAGTTCCTTACCCATATCTCAGATTATAATCTTTGCAAAGGTTTCATATATACCTACATAATAAATCAGTCTGGCCTGCCCTCTGGGCATTTGTTTCTTTATCAAATTTGTATGCCACCAATCTAGTTGAGGCAATTCAGATGTGGTAATAATAAAGACTCAGTTTTAAAACCAGCAAAAGTGATTTAATTGGTATTTTTCATATTAAAAGCAGACAAACTCAATTCAATTTTCTAATCTGCCACTTTCCCCAATGGCATGGGGCAATTGAGTTTCATGAACATTCCCTTTTTAG
Organism: Laticauda laticaudata; assembly: GCA_004320025.1. Taxonomy (NCBI): domain Eukaryota; kingdom Metazoa; phylum Chordata; class Lepidosauria; order Squamata; family Elapidae; genus Laticauda; species Laticauda laticaudata. Next base: position 38,728 of record BHFT01029888.1, on the reverse strand, counting down.
ATATTGACTAAACTAGATAGTATTGGCCATTATGTCTCTGACATGGCTTGGTAACTAAATAATGAACCAAAGGAGACATGGGCTGGAAAATTTTACATATTTTTAAATTGCCAAAATAATGTCCCCACTCCAGAAGGTCTACCTATAATCCAAAACAGTTAGTTAAAACAAAAGGCTAGCATTTCATAGCCCTTGAAGTGAGTTGGATAATGTGTGAAATGTGAATTTTGGGATTAAACAGGAAAAGTGGTGTCAGAAAAATAATTGCCTGAGAAACGAAATAGTCTTCCCCTACTCCTTGACATGCATCTCTCTAAGTTAATACTGTTGGTTTTATTTGTGAAAGGTATTTTTTCTTCCTTATTTAATTGGATCTCCCTTAATTCTTTCTTGCTGAATCCCAGCAATTCTCTTGAAATAATAAGAGAACAATCAAAAGGGGAAAAATGCATAACTTCAAAAATCAAATCTTGTCACCGAGTAGTATGCAGCCTTGCTTCCCTTTCTATTAGACATTATCTGTGACATGTGAGCAAATAATTCAGATCAAGCTAGCAAAGCAAGAATGTAATCCAGGCTGTTTTATGTCTGGGTAAATAAAAGTTTAACATGAGTGAAACAGCCATTCTGAAGGTGATTATTAAATTTCCTTCCTAACTCAAATACTCAAAGCACAGAGCTGCAAGAAAGGGTCTTAAGGGAAGGAAGTCAAGTGAGGTCTCTGAACTTTTAATGAAACCTGAAAACTCTAGTTGCTTACCATTCCTCCTTTCATCTTCCCCCAACTGCAGCAGCTGAATTGCTTTGATCCAGAGAATGCCAATACGGATTTCACCCTGTGGATTGCTTCAGTTGGATTTACTAATGGAAATATATTTTGGGTTGCAGGGAAAACTCACACGTGATAGCATGCTATTGCCTGGCAGAAAGTGAAGGATAAGAAATGAAAGACCGGAGGAGGGGACATTAAGCTACTTTGCATATCTGATTTTCTGATTAGAAATTGTTTGTTGCAGTGGCTGGTACCCTAATTCTGGCCTTTTGCAACTTGGCATGTGTATTTTTTTAAAAAAATTAACTAAAGTCAGGGCAAGTTTCACTTAAAAAAACAAACAGATGTACATACACTTTTTCTAGATTGAAAATTACTCCCATGCTGTTTTCACAGGGAATGTGCACATTCCCTGTCAGTCTGGAGTGGGATGGTCCTCAGATTTCCCCTTTTCTCTTAGCTGTAGCAATGCTTGCATTCCAGTCTCATATAATATGTAGCCCTTCTCACCTCTGCGAAGGAAGGTATCAATGCAGTTTGGCCCCTCCTTGTTCTGATAAGCAGTTGGTGTATCCAGCGTAGCTGATGTATTGTTCCTAACCACTGTTGTTGGTATCAATTTCTCTTCATAGCTGGGTATCATCAAGGTGATAAAATTCTATCCCTAAAGTTGTAAGTGACCTTTACTTCTGCAACAGTTTAGTTAAGTTTTGCTATATCCTGATCCTTTCGTTGGTAATATCCACTACTATTCTGATAGTGAAATTGAGCCTTTTTATTCTGTCTAATGGATTGGCGTAAGTACTGTGTTGTGTTGGCAGACTATCAAAAGCAAGCTCTTTTCTGTTGATTTCTCTGAAAATGTTCAGTGAACATTTCAACAATTTCTTCTCCCACTCCATCTGGTTTTTTTTTTTTTAATTTAACTGGGGATTGTATTTGGGAAGATGAAGATGCCAAAAGTTTATGATGGATCTGACCTGTGCTTTCAATTGTGTGTCAAGGGGTATTATTTCTTCTATTAGCTGAAACTGGCAAATCACTAGGAACCGATATCTTCCTGCTTCCAGCTTGGAACTATGCCTATTTTTGAATAACAACAGAAACATAAACCATGTTTGAGATGAGTCTGGGGCTCTTGTGATTGTGATGTCATTTCTGTTTTGATTGAACATCCCTGTTGCAGGATATGTCTTGCTTAGCAGCCAGATACTTATTAAATACCTGATTACATGGTAATTAGTATGTTTCATGAAAGACATACATTAAGAAGCTCTAAGATTTAGTTTGCTGTTAGCAGCAGAATAAAAGCTCTTCCTTTGAGTTTCCTCATTTGTAGGACTGGTAGGAAAACAAACATGACAGAACTTGTAGCTTTTGATTAACTGATAGTGTAAAGGCTTAGCATTATTTTGCTATATTTATCTCTCTAGCTAAATATGTATCAAACTAATCAACAAATGTATACATACATGCAATAGTAATTTTGCAGCAATGTAATAAACGGGGAAAACAAGTCTGGAAAATCTGTGATAAGTATAAAACAATCTCTCAAAATTTGATTATATTTTTTTGAAAGATTTCTTTCTTGGACTTTTGTCAAACTGCATGACTGCCTCAACCTTAATTCAAAAACTGACAAATAATAGATATTGACAATGCTTTACTGTAGATGACTGCAAATGTCTCTTTCAGTATATGTAATTCTTTGTTAACTTGATGTCTTGATAAATTGTAGCTAGAGATGTGTCCAAAAACAACCTGATTTAAAGTATGTTTAAATTAGATTTATCCAGATTCAGTTTAACAATCCTGTTAATCTTGACCTATTATTGCCTTATTTTGGATTAAATCTGAACCTAATGATTTCAGGTTCTAGCTCCAGGGATTGCAACCAATTCTCATTAAACATATCCTCCAATGTATGCAAAACATTGTTTTTGTATTATTGTCATTTTAAGGTAGAAGAAAACTAATTTTACATTATTGAAATCAATCATTCACTTGTCCACCAGAATCAAATATTCAACCTTATTTTGCCAGTAATCTTATAAAGAACGAGTTCCAATTTCATCAACTTCCTCTAAGACTGTTTATTGGATTAGGATCTAAAATTGATGTTTCCAAAAACTCCAACACTATGCAACTTTAAAAATAGCAATGGCATCTGGAGCACATTTATTTATTTCACACAGACAGACAGACAGACAGACAGACACGCGCACACACACCCCTATATAATTCTTAGCCTATCAAATTTCAAACATTTGAATGGAATAAATTATTAAGAAACTCTTGAGACAAAAACAATTTTTTAGTTCTACAAAAGTTTTAAAAATAACTTTCTCATTGAACACTAATATTAGGAGGTGGCCAGTTTCCTCAGAACACAAACTTACCTATTTTTAAAAAATGCAGTTCAATGGTAAGCTTTTATTAGAGTAAAAGAATCAAGAATCAAGCTTAAATCTGTGTAAATAAGTAAATAAGTTTATTGGTGTAATCACAGGCCATAACATAGATATGCCATAAAATACCAATAAAAGAATAAACAGTGAAATTAGAAGAAATAGAAGTATTAGATATAAAAAGATTACAAATAAGTAAAGGCAAAGCTACAATTAAGAATTTGAGCATTTCTTTCTAAGTTTAAATTACAGCAGAGCAAAAGTATTAACTTGGTTGCTGACTGTTGCTGATTGTTGAAAACACATCTCTTAAGAAAATAGTTGTTTTTCATGGTCAGATCCCTTGAGTTCATCTCCCATTAAAAATTTGGTCCTGATCTCATTGTAAATGGGTCAGTGGAGGACATAATGGATAATGTCCTCCATTTGACCAAGACCACAAAGACAGAGGGTTGTTCATTATACAACAAGGAACTTACAAAATCTCCCTTTGAGGAAAACGGAGGTCAAGGTATGCAGGCAAAAAATGTGGATGTTATTAGATCTATGACTCTGTATTTTTCATCGTAATCATGAAGCATTAAGTGCAGGTATTGAAAATTATCTCTATTAAAGGAGGAAGTAGAATAATGGAATTGGAAGGGACCTTGGAGGTCTTTTAATTCAACTTCCTTCTCAAGCAGGAGACCCTATATAATTTCAGACAATGGGTGTCCAGTCTCTTAAAAGCCTCCAGTAATGGAGCATCTGAAACTTCTGGAGGTAACCCATTCTACTGGTTAATTGTTCTCACTGTTAGGAAATTTCTCCTTCGTTCTAGGTTGCTGGAAGTCCTGTACAGTACAGTGATTTCAGTGGGCACCATTGTTTGGTGTATGGGTCCTTTTAAAGCCATTTTGTGCCCCAGCAAATTATAATATCTGCATGATTTGATCTTTTAGGACTTCTTGATTGGTTCTTAGGACATTGGAGAAATCAAAGCATGTATCTTATCGTCCAGCTCTCAATCTAGCATGTTGGCTATAAGCCTTTTTAGCTGGAAATTTAGTTGAGGAGCCCCTTACTTCACAGTACTTGCTGGTGTCAGATAGATACACTATATTCTTGTAAATCCCAAGGAAGATTAACTTCCATTATCATTCATGGTTATTAGCATGCAGATAAAATATAGAGGGGATCAGTCTGTTACTGGTTCTTTAACTGTGTGGCTTATCAGTGGGGCAGACAAGGGAACTATTACCAGTATGTAAAAAAGAAATACAATTTTCTCCTGCTCTGTTTGCTGTGCTCAAGTCAGAATACAACTACTTCATTTCAACAACTTATTTTATGCTGGTAAGTATGTGCATTTAACTTGTTCAGTAGACTGTATACATCTTCCTAGGGGTATACTCTACATCACTGGTTTACTGTTGCCAGTCAGTTGTGGGACTGGTGTTTTTAACAGTGCTTCTGGAGATGCCAGGACTCTCTTCTGCAGACAAAACATATATTGCAGCACCGAGCAAAAAACATCCCAATTTAAATTATATTTGTGATATTTTTATAATATCCCACCGCCAGTCAAGTAGCAGTTTCATTTGCTTATTGTGTACATCACTGGAGCTGGCTGGGATGTCTTACTAAGATGGTTTCTGAAGATTATGAAATAAGCTGTTAGTCAGCTCCAGCACCTTGCATACTTTACAAATCTCTGTGCATGAAAAATATCAGGTGCTTGCCTAGTTTTAGCACTGCAAATTGGGGGGAAGGTTTATGAAATAAAGGGTAATAAAGGGTTGTGATTACATTAATTTTTTTCTTTACGGATGTTAAAAAGCAGCACAGAAATTTTCCACCGTCCCTTCTTTGGCATCCAGTTGTGTGGACATGAATGTTGTTCATTTATCTATTTAATCAGCAAAGTATAGGCTCAAATTATTGCAGTTAATGGAAGAAAAGATCCAGGTTGTTCCTTTACAAAATAGAACAGAATCCCCATAAATGCCTGAGATTTTAAAGCAACTGTCAACTGAGGCAGTTTGCTGAGGTGTCAGGTTCCAGTACCTAGCCAGTGCAGCTGAATAAACATGAAACTCACCTAATCCAAGCATGAAATGACAAGATTGATGTGTTTTTTTTGCTTGTCACCATGAATCTTGATAACACAGCCAGGGTCATTAATCTGACTGAAGTTATATCATTACATGTTTACCTTTCTAATACAGTCAAATGTGGTGTACAGGGAGTCCTTGATTTACAACAGTTCATTCAGGGACTGTTTGAAGTTATGACTGCACTGGAATAAAATGACTCATAACCATTTTTCACACTTATGACCGTTGGAGCATCCCCATGGTCACATGATTAAAATTCAGACGCTTGGTAACTGACTCATATTTATGATGGTTGCAGTGTCCTGGGATCATGTTATCCCCCTTTGTGACCTTCTGACAAGCAAAGTCAATGAGAAAACCAGATTCAACTCACAACCATATTTCTAATTTGACATCTGCTGTGATTCACTTCACAAATGTGGCAAGAAAAGTTGCAAAAGGCAGCAAAATTCACTGAACTGTTTCACTTAGCAACAGAAATCTGGGGCACAGTTGTGATTGAGAACTACATATATTGATCTCTGCCATTGTTCTTGTCCTAAATTGCCTTTCCTCCGCAAATCCAACTAATTCTGACTCTACATTTCATTTGTGCTGAATAGGTAAAGACATATTAAAACAAAAATAATGTTAATTGATGTAATCAGTGTAATCTATCTTTGCTTGCTTATTCCTCCATTACCCTGCCTCTGTTCCCTGATTTTAGGCTGTAACCCTCTTGAGGAAAGGATCTGTTACACTTGTTGTTTAGGAGGGATCAGTCTCATAAATGATGCTCCATAAACAAAGATTCAAAACAATGTCTTAAATAGCTTAATTAGAATATTCAGTTTATCAGAAGACTGCTTGCATTCTTTCCTTTCATTTGTTCATTTTTATTATTTGGAAAGTAAATACAGATAATTACAAAGAAAAAGGATTGATATACACAAAATGGATTCCAAATAAAAATAAATAAAACACTACAGTAATAAGAAACTACTTGGTTACAAACAGGGGTGGGTTTCCACCAGTTCGCACCGGTTCTATAGGACTGGTTGTTAACGTCACTGGTAGTTCTAAGAACCGGAAAAATCGACCCCTGCTTGACCCCGCCTCTCTCCGCCGCTCCTATGGACCAAAAACTGGGTTTTTTGTTACTGCGCATGCACGAAAATTCCTTCCGCATTCTCCCCCGCCCACCCCACCCTTCACTGTCCTGCACTCTACACCTATCCGCCATTCCAGAATAAAAAAAAACCCATTTTTTTAAAAAAATGGGGTTGTTTTACTGCGCACACGTGAAAATCCCTTCTGCATTTAAACATAAACAAAACAAACATAGACATAAACCATCTTCAGTTACATAGTGTGTTGGTTGGNTGAAAATCCCTTCTGCATTTAAACATAAACAAAACAAACATAGACATAAACCATCTTCAGTTACATAGTGTGTTGGTTGGTACAAATCAATTGTGCACAATATCTGCAGTCTTTCCAATTTGCATTAATCCTTATATCATGCTAAGCAATTGACCACTAAGCAAGTACCTGGTCATTAAGTGAGGACCACTTAAATTTTGGTTGCCAGCCAAATGGCCATGCCCACCCCAGTCACATGACCATGTAGCCACACCCACTCTAGTCACATGACCAAGCCACACCCACAAATTAGGCCTTGCCCACAGAACCGGTTGTTAAGAAATTTGAATCCCACCCCGGTTACAAATTATACTCTTCCCACCCATTGTGCCCCAATTGATACAGTAATTGTAGTCAATATATTTATAAGCATTAGGAATTGCTTCTGATCTCTGTTTAAGTCAGGGTAAATGGTTACAAAGAAGAAAATGCCTCAGGACATCTTACTCAGATTTTTGCACAAAAAGTACAAGAATGCTGTTTTAAAACAGCAGATTGAGACCTCTGATTATAGAAAGGAAGCAAATCCAAATATTAAAAATGCATCTCCAAGGTTGTTTCTTTTAAAAAACAACATTAATTTGCATCTCTGACAGCCATATTAAGAAACAAAGAGCACATCAATGGAAAAATTCATTTGCCTTGGAAACAAAAAACAACATTAAGAAAATCTCAGATGTTTTATATAAAGAAGTAACTGCTCAGGACTCTTTGGACAAGGAACAAAAAGACAATGCCAACAAAGAAGAAGGGTAATTAAACATAGCAACATTGAGCTGAGCTCCTAATGGAGATGGCACTGATGCACTAAACGCAAATGGACTAAATTCACCAATTTTTTTTTAAAAAGGCAGAATGGGACATTCAGCAAGTCCAGAAAAGAAAATGGTGATATTATTTGCTTACCAGAAACACATATAAAAACAGACCAATTCAGTTTGTTAAAATAGGAAAAAATTAGGACAAGAATGCAAAGACTTAAGGATAATGGAATAGCAAATTATCTGAAGTCCAAGAGGGTATGGTAGTTGCAACACAAATTTTTTTCTGTCCTGCTCTGTTTTTGAGTCTTCCCCCACCCCTGAACTCCTAGTTATTTTAGGCTAAGAGACCATGGCTTAAAGGGCTTTACCACATCCAGCACTAGTACAGAAGCAATAGATTAAAGATAAAGCAGGAAGATTTCTAATTCTGAAATTAAGAAGACATCTATAGCCTCCATCTATACTCCAAACAAAAATAAACAGCATTTTTTTAAAATAAAATACTATTTTCAAATGATTGGATAGGTTTTAGGGAGTGAATACTTGTTCTTGAAGATATTAATGAAACATGAGGTCCAAATTTGGGTTTATTGAACTGCAACAATGGGAATAGTGGAAAAAAATCAGTAAAGTTTACTTCAAGTTATAATTTAGGGAAAATTGGTATAATAGTATTATGGTACTTATTCCATCAATAATATCAAAAATAGATAAATCATACAGTGAAAATGTTAGAATGTTCCTTCTTTATCACATTTCCAGTAAATGGTACTCTTTTGTTTTAAAAAAAAAGTACTGGAGAGAAATATGCAACATAAAACACACTCACATCCACCCACCCACACACATAGTAAAATTTGAAGTGAAGCCTTAAATATTTCTACAAAGAATTGTTCCAGGATATATAAACAAAAATATATATAATAAATATGGCACAACAGGAAAAGAGATAATTTGTCAGTGATAATAAGACTAGGAAAAATTGAATATAGAGAACATGCACCAATGAAAAAATTCACAGCTTATATTCTCAATAAAAGCTTACTTAAATTTAAGCAAGAATGTTGTGTGCATGTGTGTCTGGGCAGGCTTAGATAATTACATTTTCTTAGAAAAAATATTGATGAAAAACATTCCTTTCTTTTGAAGGGTAAACAGCTTTTTGAAAATTAAACTGTTTGGGTTCTTAAAGGCAAATGGCTGCTTGGCATCCATAGAAGTTGGACCATTCTGATTTGCTCTGGCATAGATGGGATGGCATTATTTTTTGCGCTCAGTTTAAGCTCTACCATTCTTCAGACTATTTAGTCATTTATAAAAAGGAATTCATCCAATTTTAAGTTGGAGAGGAAAAGAAAATGAGTGAAACATTAAAAAAATATTTTTTTGCCTGCCAACAGATTTGCCAGCTAGTGGCTTCACCTCCCACAGATATTATCAGCTGCCGCCTGTGGAATAAACTAAAAATAGATAGGATGAAATCCAATGGAGGCAAGAGACCTCTGGGTTTTTTGTGTTGTGAATGAATGTCCCAGTCTTGGAAATTGCTTTAGGTTATTTTGTGCCTTGCTATTCTTCATCTTCAAGAGATATAATTCCACTTTGAGTCCAGATTGAAGCATCTGCTAAATGACTAAGGCTGAAACAGGAGGAAAAATGCAAAGAGCTGGAACTGTAGCTCCAATTTTGTTCAAATTTTGCTGGTCGTTGACCAAATGAACAGTGTTTCATTTATAGTAGTATGTAGTTGTTCTCCACTTAGCTGCTTTGCAAGGGATTTGGAGAACCACATGCACTACTAACCTGCAAAGCAGGTCAGGCTACTATAAGGCTTACTTTCTCATACATTTCAAAATGTTATTACCATTGACATGTTTTATAATAATTAATAAACCTCAGCCAGGATATATGAGAATCCTGACCTAAACAGCCTTCCTTTAATCTTCTTAAGAATGAGGTAAATCTGTTGATCATGTGGCCTGGCACCTGAATAAGAAGGCTAGCCAAAGGATTAAATTAATTCCTGATTTTGGTTCATTGCTTTTAATAAAGAATCAAGCAGAGAAGAGTAAAAAATAGAAGTTGTTAGAAATAAAACAAAAGTTAAGCTTATCAAGAACTTTAATCTTTCAGGGTGCTTTCAGGAGGAACTGAACAACAACAAGAAGTATCGACTTGTGATCCTTGTTTTAAAAAGTCATCCAACAAGAAGGAATGCAATGTTGCTTTCTGCAAACTGATTTTTCCAGATGTATTAGATTATGGCAGTTACCCTCCAGTCATTAGTAAAGACTATCCTAATGAACCTCTTTATGGATTGCTACTGTACAGCACTGAAGGAGTTTCCCATCCCAATGACTTTCTGAGCAGTTGGGAGTATATATTGAGTATGCAACATGATAAGCAGATACAAGATAAGATCTCAGACTAATTCACTGGAGAAGGAAATGGCAACTGACTTTGAGTATTCCACCAAGAAAACCAAATGGAGCTTTTGCAAATGGGATAGTGCAAACTTGCTCTGAAAGATGAGCCCCTGGGTTGGAAAATCTCCAGCAAGCTACTGGGAAAGAGCAGCAGGCAAATTTAAATAACCTTAGTGCTTATAATGAGGTTGGATTTATACAAAAAAACCAAAAAGAAAGTGTGATACTACAAGCATATGTAGACTATTAATGATGGAATGTCAGAATCATGTAACAAAGCAAACTTGATGTTGTCTGAGAAGAAATATCACGACTGAACACTAACATTTAAGAATCAATGAACTGAAATGGACTAGAATGGGTCACATCAAATCAAAGATGCATATGATTTATTGGAGACAGGAAAATTATAGAAAAAATGAAGAAGTCATCATTAGTAGTAAAATGTTGTCAAAGTCATTGCTTGTTTACAAGTCACAATGGGAGTCCAAGGCAAACTAATCAATTATAATGATTCATTTGTTTGCTCCAAAAACAAATGCAAGAAGAAACTGGACAGTTCTGTGGTGAATGTCAACATCTTGTTGACACAACAACAAAACAAGATAGTTAGATTAATTATTGGAGGCTGGAATATTAAAATTGGAATTGAAATAGAATCTGGAAAAATGGGGAAATTTGCCAGATGAATCAAGACACAGACTGGTAGAGGTCTGTCAAGAAAATTCAATATTTAAAACAAATGCTTTCTTCCAATAATCTAGGACACAACTCTACACATCAAGATCACCAAAATCAAATAAACCTTGGAAGCAAAGATGGAAAAAACATTTCTAGTTAGTAAAAAACAGGAGCACCTGCTAACCGTGGACTCCTTGAAGAATGACAACTGAAGAGAACAAAAGCAAACTAACAAGGTAGAACTATAACAGTATTCTACACAATTATGCAGTCAAGTAATTAATGAATTTAATATATCAGAACAAACAGTCAATGGAGTGTCTGAAGAACTCAGTTGAATTTTGGGGCATCAGCAATGATGAAGCAAATAAAATAATGCAGCAAGAAGAGAATGGCAAATGACTATTTGCTGATTCATTGATAATAGCTAAAGGAAGCCAGAAAGCAAAAGGCAATAAAGGCAGAAGACATTTTCCCCAATTAAAATGATGTGTCCTAGAAAATAGAGCAAGAAGAGTCAAGGAGTTATATCTGTATTGGTGAAGCAAAATAATTAAAATTAGGGCAAGAGATTTCTTTAAGAAAATTGATGAAATCAAGAAAAGCTTTTACACACAGTTCAGGACCCGGTGTGCAACCTGGATGTCCCCCTGGACTCATGACTCCTGCTCAAAGAGCAATTAGCAGTCATGGCTAGGAGGGTCTTTGCTTTTTATTGTGTTCCTGTTATGCCTGTTCCTGGATTGGACAGTTACTCATGCCCTTGTCACCTCTCGATTGGATTACTCTAATGCGTTCTACATTGCCCTTGAAGAGTGTCCAGAAGCTTGCCATGCAGGCAACATGGGCAGCTGTATGCTTCTAAAACTGCACAAGTTATGCCTCTGCTCAATAAGCTGCATTGGTTGCCAGTCTGAGTCCAATTCATGGTACTTGTTTTAATCTCGAAAGCCGTTCATGGCATGGGTCTGGGTTATTTGTTGGACTGTCTCTGCCAGTTACATCTGCTTGTCCAATCTGACCTGGCAGAAGAGGCATCCTGTGGGTCCTGTCTCTCAGGGAACGACGCTTGGCGGATCTGAGGTAGATGGCTTTATCTGCTGTGGTGCCTGTCTATATAGAACATTCTCCCCACTGAAATGCTCTGAAAAGCTCCATTTCTCCTTAGTTTTGAGACATGCCTCAAGATTTGGCTTTGGGCCTCCTGTTTGAGAGGACTGGGAATGTTGGATCGGGGGAAAGAGACTCGGGACCAGTGTGACTTGTCAGCTCTTTTATTTGATGTTCCAATCTGTGCTAGACTTCGGAGGCATGGCAGCCCTTTAAATAGGGATCGCTCGTGGATTGCCGGCCAATGACGGCTCTCTGAATTTCCCACGATTGGCCTGGCCAATCGCGGTTGACTCAGAGTGAGCCAATCACAGTGCTTTCTTCAGCCAATCAAATCGTAGTGTTTCTGGACCAATCGGATTGGGGTATTTCGAGTATGCTAATACAGAACAGGGAACATCTTGGGGTGGATCCTTTGCTGATCTCTTGTATTTAATATGATTGTTTGTAGTGATTATTGTTTTGATACTTTTTTCCCCCCTGTACTCCATTCAGGGAGACTTCTAAGTGAGATGGGTGACCATATAAATTTGATAAATAAGGTGATGCAGTTGAAGTGCTACTTGCAGTCTGCAACAGGATTGGAAAACATGGTTGTCTGCCCAGGAGACTGGAAAAGACCAATTTCGTGCGTGGGGGGGGGGATTTCTAAAGAATGCTCAGACTATTGAACAAGTGTACTTCTTTCACATGCGAGTAAGAAAGTGCTCAAAATTCTGCAATCTATATTTCAAAAGGACAAGAAATCAAACTCATACATGCAAGGGGGAATTCAGAAAAGGCAAGATCACATTGCTAATATCCAATGTTATTATGGAAAACAAGACATTCCAAAAAAGTTTTTTTATTGATTATATTAAGGCCTTTATTTGGAAAAATCATAATAAATTATGCATAGCTCCTAAAAACAAATGAACAAGTAGTCCTTAATTTATGAGCATTTGTTTGGCCACTGTTCAAAGTTATGACAGCACTGAAAAAATGGTTTACAAGCAGTCCTCACACTTAGGACCATTGCAGAGTCTCTGGAACATGATCACGATTTGGGCAGATGGCAACTGGCATGTATTTACTGCCACTGCAGTGTCCTGGGATCTCCAGATTGCCTTTTGCCACTTTCACAGGCTGCTTCTGATAAGCAAAGTCAATGGTGAAACCGGGGTGGGTTTCTACCGGTTCTGTCCATCTCTATAGAACCGGTAGCTCTGAAGAGCAGCAGACATAGAACCGGTTCTTTGTCTACTGATATTTTTGCCCACCCGACCACCCAGGTTCTTACCTGACCTTTATTTCCTGATTTTTTCAACTTCAGCTGCCCTGCGAGGCACAGCTGCAGTTAAAAAAGCAGGAAAAGAGGCGGTTTGAGCTTCGGCGAGAGACCGAAACCTTGTCTCTCTGAGGCTTTGATCCGTGCTCACCGCTGGAGTGCCCTGGGCCAACTGGTTTCGGGGCTAAGCCACCCCGTAGAGGTGGTGAAGAGGAGGGAGACTGCCTGCAGGGTTGAGGAGAGCCACATCACATCTCTCCTCCCAGCTGGGTCCATTACCTTTTCCTTTCCTTGAAGGCGGTTGCAGCGGTGGTCAGAAATGGCCACCACAAAGAAGAAAACTTTGACTGAAAAAATGTGCAGGAGGAAAATAGAAGAGAAATTATTGGTTGACCGGGTCAAAAGCAAAAAGCAACAAATAAGGTACCCTCTGGAATTTAAACTAACAACATTGTTTTCCAAAGATTTTTGAAGCTATGAAGGAGAGAGCAGAAAGGAAAGGATTAGTTTTTCCTCTTCCCTTCCTTATACTGACAGCTAGCAGAGACTCTTAAGCAAAGAAATTTAAAAAAAATCCACTTTGACATTAAAGGCATCAAAGCTGAAAATAAAAGTCAAAGGGGATAATAAAATTTCTGGACTTTTAACAGTTTTTAAAAGCTGAAAGGAAAAAAAGAGATAGAAGGGCAGGATCTGGAAAAGGAGGAGACTGCCTGAAATTAAGGACATTGGGAAGCTGTAATAAAAGGAATCACAGTGAAATATTTTAACAAGAATCCTCAAAGATACATTTTAATGAGAAACTTGGTAAACAAGATTAATAGAACCCGTTCCAGGAAGAGAAAGTGGAAAAGAATAGCGAAATACGAAAACACGCTTGGGATTTTGGATACTTTGGTGGATTTTTGGTTTTTGCATCTGGATGACTAAAATTAAGCTGGGTGGTTTGTTTTTAAAGTTTTAAAAAGTAATCACTCTCAAAAAAACTGAAAACGGAACTAAAATAGAAAGAAAAATGCACCAAGAAGGGAGAAGTTGCTTTTGGTTTCGTGTTTCAATTCTTAGAAATTGTGAGAAATCTGGAACTATGAGAACATACAGAAAAAAAAAAAAAAAAACTCTTTGCAAGAACAAGAAGATTTGGGACAAGAAGAAGCATCTTTTAGATGATAAATAATTCTAAGTGGGGTGGGGGGGACAAGGGGGGAAGAGGGTGCAAGGTTTAAGACAGAAAAAACGACCAAAAGAAAAGGACAATTATGAAAGATAAGTACAGATATTAGAAAGCGAAACAGAAAGAGGAAGTTACAGATGAGAAGATTAGAAAGTAGAGAGACCAGGGGTAAAAAGGGGAGGAAAGAAGAGGGGGAAGAAGGCAGAAAAGAAGTGTAAAAGAGAAACAAGAAATGATAAGAAACAGGGAAAAAATATAAAGATTGTAACCATAAACTTGTTTAGAGATTAATGGGTGAAAATTAAATGTAAAGGGTGGGGATTCCCGCAAAAGGGCTAAGATAGCATTGTTATATATAAATAGAAATAATTCCAGAAAATATATGAATGGATAAAATATTTATTGTAATGTAGTGAGGATGGTTTGTTAATAATAATTGAATTAAAATGATTGAAGAAATTAAAAGGAAAACATTTATTATTAGTAAATGATTTATAAAAAATATAAGTAAGAAATATGGGGAAAAAAAATTAACCATGGAAGTTTATATAAATAATTCCCCAAAAAGTTAATGATATTCAATTGAAAAGAATTAAAGATGTTAAGATTTAAATACATATTAGTGATAGAATTGAATGGAATGGAAATGGGTGTTTTATTTACATATAATTATATTCGTTATTTTTTCTTTTTAAAAATAGTGTTTATTTTAAGAATTTTACAAAGTCAGAATCCCGATGGAAGTTATGGTTAAATTGAATTCCTATTATCTTTAAAGCTATAATAACATTGAACTTAATATAAGATTTGATGGATAAAATTAAGGATTTTAAGCATCGTACTCTATTGTGTAACTACAAGGGAAAAAGTTTCTTAATAAGAAAAGATAATGAAAATTGAACAGGAAACAAAAGTATAAATAATGGTTGACTTGAATTGAGATGTTATATTAAGTTGAGAATTAAAAGAGGGGAAAACTTGATTAGAAAATAAGCATGGTTAATAAAGATTGGAATAGATAATAAAAGACCTAACATGAATTGGTTTTTGTGCTGTATGAAGAAGTGATACCTGGGACCACTGCACCTGGGACCATGCTATTTTCAAAAAAGATGTTTTATTTGTATTTTGTCTTTGTGAAAACCCAAATAAAATGTAAAAAAAAAAAGCAGGAAAAGAGGGCTGTTTCAAAGGCTGCTTCTCGGCACGCAGCATGCTAATGACGATTTACAGGCTCGTACCGGCAGCTTTCAGGGAAGCACATCGTAAATCACCGAACCTCGTAAATGACTGAACTGGTAATTAACCATGTCGGATCCCACCCCTGGGTGAAACCCTGATTCACTTAATGACCACAACAAAGAAGACAGTAAAATCAGGCACAGTCATGTGATGACTTATTTAATGATCATGTCACTTAGCAATGGAAGTTCCCATCCCAATTGTGGTTGTAAATTCAGGGCTATCTGTATTTTGGTGTTTCCTTTGCCCATTGAAGAATTTGTATGATGACCAGGAAGCAACAGCTGATATGGAATCTTGTGCAGTCAAATGTATTTTCATATTAGCATGTAAATTAGCAATCTCAGATGATGTTGTGTCTTCTCTATCCGCCATGTACATCTGGCAGTTCTTATTCCATATGTCACTGAAGTCTATACTAGTAAGATAAATGCAGTTATTTACTAGTTTGAACAATATTTGGTGTTGCCCTTTTTGGTATTGGAATATAAATTGAACTCATCTATTCTCTTGATCCATTCCCACTGCTATGTTTTTGAAACTGATTACAGACTGCTGGTAACATTTAACTGCATTGTGATATTACAGCATGTGGATTGGAGGCTATTATCATGATTTTGGAAAATAAGGTTCATCATATTTGGGGGAGAGGGGAATGAAGTATATCAGATTGGAAGGGAGTTGTATAAATGATAACTTTTACTTGTTCCTTTCTGCTACACAGTGTTTGGAAAGCTGCCTTTTGTGAAGATTGTGCCATGTATGGTTACAGGAGCTGCAGACCTCTGTAATTCTTTAGAAATCTAACATTACAGACTTAATGGTAGCATAAAAAATTGTTTTCATGATATCGTTCATAATATTAGTCATGGTTTACTCCATTCTCATATATAATTTCCCCCTAACAATAATTACCATTGAAAAGGACAAAAAACTGCAGCGGTTTGCAGTCTGCTTTATGAAGATGGTGCTGAAACTTAGTTTCAGAATCACAAAGTCATGAAGAATCTACAGATTTTTTTTCCTGATTATGCTGTGGAAAAAAAGTACCTAAGCACCACTACTGCTTGAAGAACAAACCCCATTCCGGTGCCAGAATTAAGTTCGTGAGGAGGTGAAATTCCATCAAACTCCATGCCTTCCAGACCCATAAGAAGACAGAAATAATTCAATGGTTCTATACCATTGCTACCCCAAATTGTATTCTTAATCTTTTTCCAGGATGCACTTCTGAAGTGGAGCAAGGAAAAGCAATCTCTCTTCTGAAAAGAGAGCTCACTGCCACTGTGACATGACCGGGCCTTTACCTAACTAGGTAACATCATCAATGCTTCTTTGGTGAGGCTACTTAGGTGGGAAGTGAAACATCTGCAAGTAAATAACCAAGTTTGGAGATTACCAAGGACTCCACAGTTCAACTCTGAACTACAAATACTTTTTTTCAATTGCTTCCTATTTTTTATTCTTTTTCTACACTTTTCATAACATTGCATGTCATGTAGGGGAATAGCATGATGGATATCTGTGTATGTATGAAAAAATTATTTTGAATAACTAATGTGAATCAGTTGAGTGGATTGGAAAGGATTTTTGTCTCTAGTGGCTCTCAAGCTTCCAGGTTGGAGATGTTGATCTTAGTCCTGGCATTTGCAGAGGCACTTGCATTTGACTAGCCATCTGCTTTACTGAAGCAAGTGCCAAGACAGGTTCTTTGATTGGGTTGCCTTTTTGGAGATGCAAAATCTTCTGTGTTCTGCATTTATCATTTTTTTTATAACATATGTTACAATGTGATATTAATCCAGATCTTGACCAAATGGCAAATGGATTTGTTACTGATTGAAATTCTGAGGCACTATGGAGAAGCTACGTTCAAGTGCTGTCTCAATGATTAAGTAATTGAATAATATATTTAATATATTTAATTCTATTATTTTAATGCAAGCTTGGTGCAAGTGGAGAAAGGAAGATGGTACACAAGCATCTTCAGGGAATATTTGAAGAACTTATTCAGCCAAGCAATTAATGTTTATATTTATCATTTTATTCGATGCATAACAACCTCTTGATTCAAGCAAACATTATGGAATTCAGTTTACAGAGAATAAATAAGCATAATTTCTAAGGTGAAACTATACTGCTCATATATCCATTTTAAAAAGCATGCACCACCACTACCTTTTGAAATGTATAATGGTTTCAAGGTTGCTTGTCCATATTCTTTTTAAGGATATGTGAGAACTGTCATAATACAATAAAAACATTCTGAAGTATCCCTTCTGTTTATCAAACTCTTATGGCATCAACAATATCTAAACACAGAAAATCCATCAAACTCAATACTAATTGAACATTTGTGCAGAAGACATCCCAAATCAGCATATTGAGCCAAACCCAAAAGCCTTTGATGCAGTGATGGTATTCAATTTTTTTAACTACCTGTTCTATGGGCGTGACTTGGTAGACGTGGTGTGGCTTAGGTGGGCGTGGTGTGGCTTGGTGGGCATGGCAGGGGAAGGATACTGTAAAAATCCCCATTCCCTCCCCACCCCACTAACCTGCTTTCCAGCTCCATTCTCCTATGCAGGGCAACAAAAGAAGCCCCAGCTGATTAGCTGGGACTCCAATCAGCTGGGAGTCGGGAGGCAGCGAATAGATGGGGGTGGGGCCAACCAGAGTTGGTATTTACCAGTTCTCCAAACCACTCAAAATTTCCACTACCAGTTCTCTAGAACCTGTCAGAACTGGCTGAATATCACCTCTGCTTTGATATTGAAGAAGGCAAGGCTGAGTGTGCAGAACATATAGGAACTTATGTCAAGCTTTTGGAAGGAGAGGGGATCCCAGAGGAGCATATAGCCATGGGGCTGGTTAGTTCTCTGAAAGCCCACCCACTGCCTGTTAACTAATTTTAATAATATTTAACCACTCTTGCTTCCTCCTAAATATTTAACTTTTAAATATACTATTTTATAGTTTAACATTCTATTGTACAACACCCAGAGTCCCTCTTTGAAGGAGATAGATGGTTCAGAAATGTGAAAAATAAATAAATAAAAGTTGTGATATTTTTGAACTTTGATGTTGGTGAAGACTCCTAAGAATACCTCGGACAACCAAGAAAACAAACAAATGGATCATCAAATGAATCAACTCACTTGAGGCACAAAGGGCAAAGCTCAACTTTTACTACTTCAGACACATTGTATGAAGACTTAACTCTTTAGAGAAGGCTCTAGAAATCAACAATGAGGTGATGGTACATAATCAATTAATCAGTTTAATCTGAAATATCAATGCTTGGAATTATGTATAATGGGCCAGTAAAACAATGCAATTGCTGAATAGAACAGAATAGAACAGAACAGAACAGAATAGAATAGAATAGAATAGAATAGAATAGAATTATTGGCCAAGTTTGATTGGACACACAAGGAATTTGTCTTGGTGTAAATTCTTTCAGTATACATAAAGAAAAGGTACATTCGTTAAGAATCAAGAATTATAACTTAAAACACTTAATGATAGCCATAGGGTACAATCAACAATCAAATCATACTAGGAAACAGTCAATATAAATCGTAAGGATACAAGCAACAAAGTTACAGTACTACAATCAGAAGTGGGAAGGGATGGGCAATAAGGAGTGATGAGAAGATTAACAGTAAATAGTAATGTACACTTTGTAAATAGTTGAACAGTGTTGAGGGAATTATTTGTTTAGCAGAGTGATGGCTTTCGGGAAAAAACTGTCCTTGTGTCTAGTTGTTTTGGTGTGAAATGCTCTATAGCGTCATTTTGAGGGAAGGAGTTGAAACAGTTTATGTCTTGGATGTGAGCGATCTGTAAATATTTTCACAGCCCTCTTTTTGACTCGTGCAGTATACAGGTCCTCAATTGAAGGCAGATGGGTAGTGATTGCTTTTTCTGCAGTCCTAATTATCCTCTGAAGTCTGTGTCTGTCCTGTTGGGTTGCAGAACCAAACCAGACAGCTATAGAGGTGCAGATGATGGACTCAATCATTCCTCTGCAGAACTGGATCAGCAGCTCCTTGGGCAGTTTGAGCTTTCTGAGTTGGTGCAGAAAGAACATTCTTTGTTGTGCTTTTTTGATGACGTTTTTGATGTTAGGTGTCCATTTTAGGTTATGTGATATAGTAGAACCTAGAAGTTTGATGGTCTCTACTGTTGATACTGTGTTGTCTAATAAAATAAATAAAATAATAAATAAATAATGCATAAATCATAAATGAATGAATAAATGAATGAAAAGTTACTATCTGTGGAGTCATTCTACATTTTTAGTCCAGCAGTTATCTTCTCAGCTTAGAAGTCATCAAATGCTATTCCAAAGCAAGGGTCTTCAACCTTAACAACTTTAAGATTTGTGGACTTCAAATCCCAGAATTCCTCAATCAGCTGGCTGAAGAATTCTGGGAGTTTAAGTCCACAAATCTTAAAGTTGCCAAGGTTGGAAACCCCTTTTCCAAAGGTACAAAAATCTTGAATTTATTCAGATATTAAAACTATTCCTAAGTTATTTCTGTATGGGTAGGAAATGATGTGATATTATATGATATATGATGGTATGATATGAACTATTATTGTAGGCCTCGCTTAATGATCCTAATTGGAACTGGCAACTCTGCCACTAAGCAAAACAGTTGCTAAGTGGGAAATCATGTGACTGTCAGAAACAGACAAAAGTATCTAGTTTCAAGAGGTAAAGGAGATGGAAGGGGAAAGGAGAGGAGCTTTGGATTTCCTTTGCAGAAAATATAAGTACAATTACAAAATTATCTCTTCTTCTATGATTACAAAAAGTAAAGCTAGCTTTTTTTTTCTAATCATTAAAATCACAAATCATAAGTATATTTTTCTGTTTCATGCAAAAAGTCTATAAGGAGTATTTAATCAACCATAAATGTTTTTCCTCCAAAATAAATTTTAAAACACTGTTAGAAAAGAAAAGTCTTGATAATGTATCAGTGTCAGACTTCCTCTTCTAAGTTTCCTTTGGGAATACATTAAAAGTTATTAGCGCCACGACAAAGAAGTACCTAACTACATAGCCAAAAAGACATTAAGAGTTGTTAATCTAATCCTACATAGCTTTTTCTCTGGTAATATCACATTACATGCAAAACATTTGAAAGACCAATACTCGAATACAGCTCATCAGTCTGGAACCCACATTACGTATCTGATATTAGCACAGTCCAGAAATATTTCACAAGAAGAGTTCTCCACTCCTCTACTCGTTGTAGAATACCTTTTGCCACGAGACTTGAAATTCTAGATCTAGAAAACCTTCAATTATGCCGTCCCACATTATGTGTCTGATATTAGCACAGTCCAGAAATATTTCACAAGAAGAGTTCTCCACTCCTCTACTCATTGTAGAATACCTTATGCCACCAGACTCGAAATTCTAGACCTAGAAAACCTTGAATTACGCCGTCTTCGGTCTGATCTAAGTATGGAATATAAAATCATACATTGCAATGT
This sequence comes from Laticauda laticaudata, assembly GCA_004320025.1. Lineage (NCBI taxonomy): Eukaryota > Metazoa > Chordata > Lepidosauria > Squamata > Elapidae > Laticauda > Laticauda laticaudata. The sequence continues at coordinate 17,879 of BHFT01029888.1, read as the reverse complement.
CCTACCTGTCAATGAATACTTCAGCTTCAACCATAACAACACAAGAGCACACAATAGATACAAACTCAAGGTTAACTGCACCAAACTTGATTGCAGGAAATACGACTTCAGCAACAGAGTGGTCAATGTCTGGAATATTGTACCTGATTCTGTGATTTCTTCCCCAAACCCCAAAACTTTAACCTTAGACTGTCTACTACTGACTACTATTGTCTATTATTGACCCTACTACCCTTTCCTAAGAGGTCTGTAGGGGGCGTCCATAAGCGTACCAATGTGCCTACCGTCCCTGTCCTATTGTTTCTTCTATTCTTCTTATATGTACCCATTTCATGTATTCATAACTATGTATATACTTATACCTATTATTTTGTAAGCTATTGACAAATCAAAATAAATAAAAAATAAAATAAAGTATGAAGCAACTGGCACCTCAATAAAATGTACATGGAATACTGTATACAGGAACCTCAGCCAAAAAAGGTATCTTTTTCTGTTATAACAGCCTGGAACTTTGAGGAATATTTGGATATTGAACAAATCCAGGAAAAGCAGTAAACAATGCAATAAATAGGCATATATTGAAATAGTCCCATGTGAGAAATGTAATTCACCTAACAGTTGGGTTGGAAATATATAAACCAGGATAGAGATTTTAATAATGTCTCTTTTAGGGAATGCTAAAATTGTAATTGGGTGGATGGAGCCAGAAACCTGGTTTTTTAGTTCCATTGTTGTTAGTTGCTAGTTAGTTGATGTTCTGATGTTCTCTGTACCTGAATTTTTCCCTATTGACCGTTGCTGATCGTCATTATTCTTGGATTGATGTGAGTCTGTTACTGAACTGTTTATGATACTGGACTTTGATATTTGGATTATCCTTGGACTGAAAACTGACTGCTATAACCATGTATGACTTGGACTGTTTGTTCGACTTTGCTTCACCATTTTACTATACAGTGTAGCTGTGTGCTGTGTGTATGTTTTTCAACATTACTCTCACTATGTCTCCCTGTGTGTACTCGTTCTCCTAACGGGGAATTACCTCAACAACCCTATTTGTGACTCATAGTATACATTAGCATCCTATTTTTTAATTTATAACCCAGAAATCAATGCACCAATTTTGCCTTTGTTTAAATACTGTACATTAAAATAAATATTTGTTTATACTGAAAATCTTTGTCAATCAAAGGCTCTTGCTTAATAAAGTTGGTCAGTACGGCCTCTCTCCATGGAAGTTTGTCGAACTGAGAAGCAATTATTTAATTCTCATTTAGGAGATTCTATCCATTAATTGAAGAAAATAGTTTTAAAATGTAGCATGACATGACAATCCTGTCTGGGGTTAATATGCTATCTCTAATCATTGACATTTAGAGTAATAAAGAACTTATTAAATGTTGAGTCTGAGTCAGGGAAAGGAAATTGCATTCTAGAAATCTCATTAATACTGACAGAGTGGCCAAAGAAACATCTGGCAAGAAAAGGCAGATGAGAGTTCAAAGGGAGGCAGCGAAAATGAAGTGAATGTTCAGTATGTATTGTAGGCCCAAACCTTCTAAGTTGTGGAAGGCTAAATCATTTTCATATTTTCATTCCATATAAACAACAAGAATGGTGCAAGCATGTTTCAGTTGACTCAGTTTAGCTTTCCAGGAGCAGTACTTTTGAAGTGCAGTGTAAGAATCATACATGCTGCTTACAAATGTATGTATTTGAAAATCATCAGGCTGCAAAGCAAAATGTCAATTCCAAGAACAATCTGAATTTCTATAGGCTCAAGAGGCAATTGTAGAAGGTAAAATGATGGATCTTCCAAGTTGGATGTTTTATTAGTAAGGATGCCTCTCTACTCAGAATGTGACTGAGATCAGCTTTACCACATAACATGCATAAGTGCACACCCATCATACTATTCCTTTTGAGGAAAAGTAATATTCTGTACAGCAGTGTTTCTTAATCTTGGCAACTTGCAGATGTGTGGACTTCACCTCCCAGAATTCCCCAACGATCCCAGCTGTCTGTGGAATTCTGGGAGCTGCAGTTCTCACATCTTGAAACCACCAAGGTTGAGAAACAATGCTGTAGAGAGTTAAGAAATACTGTAGTATGAATAAGCCAAAGAAATTAGAGACACAAGATAAGAAAAAGTCACTTGTTGAAATATGCGGCCATACAAATTGAATAAATAGATAAGTTAATATAATTACTGCTAGTTTATATCAGCACTACATCTCTCCACATCTTCCCTAATAAGCTGTTTTTGCTTCTGTTATGTCCCTGTGCCACTTTGTACAATGTGTTCCTTAAACTTCACCTCACTCTCCTTCAAGATTTCATCAAATCTATCTAATCACGATTTCTTTGTTTTCCACTCTTTCCTCTTATGTTTGTTTTGAAGTTCAGACCTCAATTCATTCTCTCATTCAGACAAAAATTCAGACTTTACCCAGACCAATTTTTAATTTAGGAGAGTTGCAGCCAGAGGAACAGAAACAGAACTCTTGATAAAATAATTTTATTGCAGATATTAGAAAATTCACTAATAATACAAAAAACAAGCTCTTGCAAAGTGTAAATCTCTATGTATGTATGCATGTGTGTACACACACACACACACTAGATAGATAGATAGATAGATAGATAGATAGATAGATAGATAGATAGATAGATAGATATAGATATAGATATAGATATAGATATAGATAGACAGAGACAGAGACAGAGACACGAGAAAGACAGGGACAGATTTGTACAGAGAGAGAGCAGAGAGAGAGAGAGAGAGGGAGAGAGAGAGAGAGAGAGAGAGAGAGAGAGAGAGAGAGAGAGAGAAGGCCTCGGGTTCAGAAGTTTAGCACCAACTGAGATCTGTTCATTTCTTGTTGAGAAAACCACTTAATATTTTTCTCCTTCTAAGGTTACAATATAATTTCCTACTTTTCATAGTTTACTCTTTCTAATCAATCACATAAATCACAAGTTCATTTTTTCCTTCTTTTCAGCAAAAAATCTATAAAAGTTTCCAGTCACTAATACAGGTAGTTCTCAACTTACAACAGTTCATTTAATGACTATTCAAAGTTACAACTGTTCTGAAAAAAGTAACTTACAACCATTGAGCATCTTGATTAAAATTCAGATGCTTGGGAAGTGACTCATATTTATGATGGTTGCATTGTCCCGGAATCACGTGATCGTCTTTTGCAGTCTTCTGACAAGCAAAGTCAGTGGGGAATCTATATTAATTTAATAACTGCAGTGATTCATTTAACATCTGTGGCAAGGAAGGTCATAAAATGGACCAAAATTCATGGAACAAATGTCTCACTCAGCAACAGAAATTATGGGCTCAATTGTGGCTGTAAGTTGAGCATAGTTATTGTCCTTTGTCTAATCAAACATGTCAATTTTGCCATCTTTGCAATACCCATCTTTGTGGGTATTTTACAATCTTTCCATCTTTATGCATATAATAGTCTCACAGCATCACATATAAAAACAAACTTCCACAGCTCTTTTCTAATTGTCTATCCATTAAACCCCAAAGGAAGAGTTGTAGTTTCAATTGGATGTTCATCTTCAAAACTTTTTGCATCACTGTATGTATTTGAACCCAACATTTTCTGGTTCTTTTGCAAGTCCACCAGGCATGATAAAAGGACTTCATGTTTTCCACATTTCTGACTCTTATTCCATGTTAAAAAGGCAGTGGGCAAAACGCTATTCTTATATACAAGCAATCCTCAGACGAGACTCTCTACAACCCACTACCTTTCTGCTAGTACTTGAATTTCTGTTTTGATTTTCTTGGCATTTATAAATACTTGCATTCTATTTTCCCTTCCACAGCTCTTTTGGTCTTGGATACATTAAATTTCTGTTTCATAGTCTTTGTTGCATCATACCACAACCATCTGTTATTTGCTGCAAATTAATTTGGTTCTCTTCCAATAGTGTGGCAGTATTTGTATAAACAAGTACACCTATGTTAATGTTCCCAACCAACATACATCTGACTTACCACAAACATTCCTTATAGTTGTATCCGCAAATATATTAAATATTCAGGACACACTGCACATTCTTTCTTGGCTCACATTTGTTTCAGTGCTTACATTGCTTGAGCATTACATTGATTCTTGTGCATAATTCAGGAGTCTTGTACCATCTTTTTGGGTTAAGAGTTGTTAATAATTGGTGTAAGCTTTCATGAGTTACACTGAAATGAAAGCTTATGTATTTTAATAACATTTGTTAGTCTGAAATGGTGAAATTAGAACTTTTGATCTCATCCATGCTGCAACGAGAGTCCATGCTGCAACGAGAGAGACCACGGGAGGGTATGACTCCTCCCTCTGATATCACAGAGTGGAGTCTGCCACTATATAAAAAGCCAGCCCCTAGCTGGCTCCCCAGCTTTTGACTCAGCTTCTTGTCTATGAGCTAGTGCCGTTCTGGAAAGAAAGTTTAAAAGAGTTTAAGTGTTTAGAGCATTTACAGCAATAGCAAAATCTTCAGAAGCAACAAAGACAGCTTCATCACACAGCTCCCGGGCTCCACTTGAGCTGTGCTACAAGGAGAGCAGGGATTCACTCTCCTGCAGCGTCGAGTCTTGAGACGGCACAGCCCGTCTCAGAAGCTGCAGCCACAGGGAGCGTTCGGCTGAGTCTCCCCCACGCAGTTTTCTGAGTGCGACAGGCTGCTGCTCGATAGCCTGATTTTCAGGCCACTCCACAGCTGATTTTTCAGAGCTCCATTTTCACTGCTTCACAGCTGTTCTGAATTTGACTCTTGGATCACTCTGGGCCTGGTATGAGCCAAAGGAGTGAGTGAGGTGACCAGGCCATCCCAGGGCTAGCACACAATGGCTGGTGCCATTTGAGGGCAGTTGGCTATTTTGTTTTGAGGAGCGGCCATTACCAGGGCCTCACAGTTACCACTGCTCACCGGGCCATGCAACAGGCAGTACCCTCACAGGGGAAGTTCACGCACCTCTTCTGTCTTGCCTGTTAGCAAAATGGAGAACGAAGTGGCCCAGTCAGACCACACTGGTCTGGAAGAAGCTCAAGTTCTTAAGCCCAATGAGGAAGAGAAGAAGATAAAGGTCATTCAGCAAAAAGAGAGGCTGCAGCAAAGATCAGGGCCAAGGCCCTGGCCCCCAAAAGAAACATCCAAATCTGAGTTCATGGCTGAAAAGAGAAGGCATGCTGCTTTGAAAAATCAGTTTGTAAGGCACTGGAACAGATGAGAAAACCGGATCCAGCAGACTTCTCAGTGGAAGTGCAGGTTTGCCCAGAGGTACGGCCAGGGTGGGGGAGGCTGAATCTAGCTCTGCCAGCCATTTTCTAGCTTGGTCTCCAGAGAGGGTAGAGGAAAAGTTTTTTACCCCTGGATTTAAGCAGGTCTCGGCCCAACTTCAGACAGGCTGCCTGGGCCCAGGTCCCTCTTACCCCATAGGTCAGGTGATTTAAGGAGGCATGGGCCGAGGCCTGGGACAACTTACACTCCACTGCTACAGGCCTGAGTCCAATGACATCAGAGCCATTCAGCCGATTCCAGTGGATCAACAAGGGCTAGGTTTCTACTCTCGCCTCTTTGTGATCCCAAAGGCCTTGAGGGTGGGGTTCTCAACCTCAAATTTTTGAAATAGATACATCCCTAACAGGCATTTTAAAATGCAGACCTTGCACTCAATTCTGGAGAGCATTCGGGGGTGGGTGTGCGCAATCTCTTTTCTTCTAATAGACCTTACGGAGGCATACCTCCATATCCCTATCTGGCCTCATCACCACCAGTTTCTTCGTTTTCTGTTACCAGAACAAGCATTTCCAATACCGGCCCCTGCCTTTTGGGCTTTCATTGGCCCCAGGGTCTTGACCAAGAGCTTTGGCAGCGATTCCGGTGAGGGTCCAGTGTTACCTGGATGATATCCTGATCCAGTCAACATCAGTTTAATATGCCTATTGCAACCTCCACATCACGCTGCAGTTTCCTGCAAGACCATGGTTTTTATCAACTTCAAAAGAAAACCATCTCTTTCCAACAACCAGATTGCTTCATCTTGGCTCAATCATCGATACATTGCTCTGTGAGGTTTTTCTCTCCCCAGAGCGTGGGGAGAGCCTCAATGACTTCAACATTCAGATTCAACGACAACACACAGTTCTCTCTTGTCCCACTTGTCCAAGCTCTCTAGGGAAAATGATTTCCTGCATTAGCACTGTCCCGTGGGCTGTCTCCATGCCCTGGCTCTTCAATGGTTCCTGCTGCCTTTTCAATGGCAGGAACCAGCCACACTTCAACCAGGGTTCAGGTTCCACCACAGATCCTTCACTTCCTCAGGTAGTGCAATCTTCCAGCAGTCTGGAAAGGACATCCATTCAAGGAACCAGACAGAATCCTACTCACCACAGATGCTAGCCTCCAGGGCTGGGGGGGCCTTCTACTGGTGAGATAGCCCAGGGGACTTGGTCTCAGGTAGACAGGCCAGCCCCATAAATTGGCTTGAGCTCAGGGCCATCTTCCTAGCCCTGAAACATTTCCAGAACAGAGTGGCAAGTTCTCACTGTCATGACCAACAATGTGGCCGCAAAGGCACATGTCAACAGACAGGGGGGCCAGGTCCAGGGCTTTGATGAGAGAAGCAGAACGCCTGGGACGGTAGACAGAGAGTCACCTTCTTTCCATCAGGATGGACCACATTTTGGGAGTTGATAACACCCAGGCTGACTGGTTGAGTTTGTCCAGTCGATCAATCAGAGTGGAGTCTACATCTGTCCTTGTTCCTGGATCTGTCCTACAGATTCAGAACACCAGCAGTAGATCTCTTCACCTCTCCTCAAAAGGTAAGCAGATTCTTCACCAGGTTTCTGACCCAAGGAATGGAGGGGACCAACGTTCTTTGCAGCAAATGGCTTCCAGTTCTCCTCTATGCCTTTTCCCTTCTTCCGATCATTCAGGCAGTCATTCGGAAGATGTTGGAGGAAAAGGCAGAGCTACTTTGTCTGGTGCCCATTGGCCTAGGAGGCCCTGGTTTGCTGATCTGGTGAATCTGTCTGTAGCCCAGACGTGGAGGATTCTGGCCAACAGGATCTCCCTCCATCAAGGAGCATTACTCTACCCAGACCCTCAGTGGTTTCGCTTAGCCGTTTGACGCTTGAGCAGCAATCTCTGAGGGATTCTAACCTCCCTGACAAGGTGATAGAGACTATCCAGGCTTCCCATAAACCTTCCACTACTTGCATCTATGATGCTACCTGGAAGGTCTTCTGCACTTGGTGTTCAAAGGCAGCCCAAGATCCCTCTTCTGCATCTGTTCTTATCTCACCATCCTACAGTTCACAGGTATTTGAAGGGGACTTTTAATCTCTGCCCCCCCAGTGGTTCATAGATATCCCACATGGGACCTCCCTAAAGTGTTGCAGGCCCTTAATTTATGACTTAAATTATGACTTCAAACCCATTTGAACCTCTTAGATCTGTGTCACCTCAATTTATGACCATCAAGGTGCTTTTTCTAGTGGCCATTACTTCAGCCAGGAGAGTGTCGGAACTAGTGGCACTCTCAGTTAGATTGGACCTGTGCATTTTCCATGAGAACAGGGTGGTTCTCAGGCTAGACCCTACGTTTGTTCCGAAAGTGAATTCTTGGTTTCATCGGGCACAAGACATTGTGTTACCAGATTTCTGTCCCAAGCCCCACTCCATGACTTGGAGCACAAGTGGCATACGTTGGATGTAAGGTGAGTCCTCCGTATCTACATCAAATGTACTGCAGCCTTTAGGAAATCCGAAGCCATGTTCTTCTCTTTCCTGCCTACGTCCTTGGGGAGCAAGGCTTTCCTATCTACCATTGGTAGATGGATTAGAACATGTATCTCTAAGACCTACCAGACTTTGTCCCTGCCGGTGCCCACTCCATTAGAAGTGCTGCTACTTCCGCAGCCTGGAATAACCAGGCGTCGCTTGAGGAAATCTGCAGGGCGGCTACCTGGGCATCTCCTTCACTGTTTATATGGCAGGATCACCTGGATTCCTTTGCTTCCACTGAAGCAGTGTTTGAACTACAGAAGGTTGTCCCACAGTCGGAGTGAGGGGACCAGACAATGGCCCTCCAGTAGACATGCAGGCTTTGATATGTCCCATCCTGGGCTCTCGTCCCAGTGTGGATGAGAATGGATGTTGGTATAAGTACCTGAGAACGCCCTTTCTATCTATGTTGCAAGAGAGTCCAGCCCCATCCTTAGGCGTCTGGTCCTGGTGCGGGGGAGGTGAATTATTTTTCATGGTTTATCTTTGAGAGGCATGTTACATCTGTCAAGCATCTTAACCTAAAAGCGGGGGAGCCAGCTAGGGGTTGGCTTTTTATATAGTGGCAGACTCAGCTCTATGACATCAGAGGGAGGAGTCATACCCATCCTGGACTCTCTTGCAGCGTAGATAGAAAGGGCGTTCTTAGGTAATTATACCAATGCCCATTTCTTCCTGATCACATGACAGCAATCTTATTCACACACACACCAACTCCTGCTTGAGCAGAAAGTTTAAAAAGAGGGGGAGGAAAACACAGCAAACTTATACTTTGGAAGATAAATTCTGTGATCAATACTTTGTCATGCAGTTGTTTGGTGAAACTTCAGGATCTTCCTTCCTTAAAGACTGGAGCTTTGTCAAATGAATTATATATTTGTGCATATATAAGGAGGCAGCCTGCAAAAAAGTCATGTTCTGTAATAATTTGCATTATGGTGCATATTTTGGGAGGGCCTCTTTGCTTGCCATAATTATATATGATTTGCTGTATGCAGTTGTTTCTTCTCTTGTAGCAAATAATTATTATGAACATATCCATATTAACTTTCCAAAGGGTTGCTTGAAGAGAAACGAAGATTGATTCTCCTTTATTCTTGATGTTTGAGAGAAAAATGTTGACTCATAATATGCAGTACGAAGAAACCATTGTCCTGATCTTTTTTGTAAGATGTAATCATGGGTCAATTCTAACTGAAAAGATTTATCTTCTTGGCTCCTCATTCCCTGTACCTATTCATTTGTCTCCAGTATACCAGTTATACAAAGAAGCTATAGATATAAGCAGTCTTGAACAGTTAGAAATATATCTTATTAATTAGGTCACAAACAGACCACTGCAGTTTGTCACAGCTGGGTTTGCTAGCTATTCTCCTCTGACTTTTCTGCTGATTTTTCTAGGCCATGTCATTTTAGTGAGTAAATTTGCCTTGACCTATGTTGACTGAAAAAGCCAGCAAATAAAAATATACATGCACTTGTTGACATTGTTGGCCATAATTCATGTCAAGGTTCTTTAGCCTGGTGTGCCCATTAGCCTGGTGTGCCCATGGCCAAAATAGCGAAAAAGTAGATACATATCTTCTATTTATGAATAAGTAAAGGGTAGGTGTCCCACAACTACAAGATGGAAGACCCTTAGGAAGGGAAGAGATAACTTTATACACAGTTCAAACATTGGAATAGGTTTGCAATGTTTTCTTTCATTGCATAGCATAATTTAAGTCATAAAGCATCTAGAGAGCATGCTAACTCATAATATGCTTAGCAGGATCATTTAAATAAACTTCCCAAGACCTGTTGGTAGAGAATTTGGAATATTAATATCACATGACCTAAAATGGATACCTAACATCAAAAACGTCATCAAAAGAGCACAACAAAGAATGTTCTTTCTGTGTCAACTCAGAAAGCTCAAACTGCCCAAGGAGCTGCTGATCCAGTTCTGCAGAGGAATGATTGAGTCTATCATCTGCACCTCTATAGCTGTCTGGTTTGGTTCTGCAACCCAACAGGACGGACNATTTATATTGACTGTTTCCTAGTATGATTTGATTGCTTATTGTACCCTATGACTATCATGAAGTGTTGTACCTTATGATGCTTAATTCTTGACAAATATATCTTTTTTTTCATGTATACTGAGAGTATTTGCACCAAGACAAATTCCTTGTGTGTCCAATCACACTTGGCAATAAAGAATTCTATTCTATTAATGAGAAAAAATGTCATAAGTTTACTTGGAGACCACAAAGAGACAAATCAGATGTCAATTAACACTAAAGAGTTCTCTATCTAATCAGAAGACAAACACACTCTTGTTCTATACTAGTCTAGATAGCAAAAATAGTTTGTCTTGCAATTTGGGAACGTTGTATCAAATAAGAAAATCCACACTGCTTATCAAGTGTAACAATACTCAGTATCTTTTGATTCTTTGTGAAACCAGGTGAAAGCCCAGTGAAGCCAGGTGAAAGATGGATAGCTTTTGATGCCATTATGTATTTCTTTTGGGCTTTGACTGCTATTGCTGGCTGGGATATGATAGAAGTTAAAATATGGAATCTAAGCATGATTCTGATAAGTAACTGGATAAGTTCTTAATAAGTTCTTTTTGGAGACTTAACAGTAAAAGAAGGAATAATGAGTAGAAGCTTTTGTCTGAGCTCGTATGGAAAGGACTGTGAAGTTGAAGGACAGCACAAATTCAATGCATTATTAAACCAGCACTTTACCCAGAGTAATTGACTAAACTACAGTTGGTTAGATTCACAGAATAGGCCAAAACTCTGACTATAAACCACAGTAATTAGGTTATACAATATTAAAAACCACATGTCAGCTTAACCTGTGCGGCAAACCAAATCAAAGCCAGTTGGTTCTGCCATTTTATTAATTGTACTCAGAAATATTTTTTTTAAATCAAAGTAGATTCTCATTTCCACCTAATGTGTTCATTCTCTTCTGCTAAAAAGGAGCCCTCTGTTTTACTTGAGCAATATATTGTGGGCACCCCTCGATGGTGAAGGTCTAGTTTTAATCCCTGTTTAGGAATAAAAACCTGTTGGAATTAAAATCTGTTTCCTAATGAATCTCTATCCCTCATGCAGATGATTCCATAAGGTGGTTCCAGGGATAAACCAGTGAAAGGAAAAGAAAAAAAAGATAGAACTTAAGCCTTTGGAAAAATGGCAGAATATTAATATATGAAGTAGAAATCTGCACTGATATTCTATCCATCTTTGAAGTGAGGACTTGGGTACATTTCCTTTGCTTTTTTTCCCTCCCTATTCTAGGCAATCATATATTTTGGGTATTTCATGTTTCTGTTCCTCACTTTATATTAAAATATCATTAACTGCAGTAGATTTACATGTCTGGTTATTTTCCTTCACATTTGACAAAACTGACAATCCTTTGTGTTCTAAAAGAGCTCTGCAGAGATTTGACTCAGCCACCAATGGAGCTCCGCAAAGATTAATTGTCTTCCTCTGCTTTTGATGGATGTAGAGGAGATAATTTTGGCGCAGTTAGACGTTGCTTAATCTCCCTCCCTCTCTGTTATTCCAAGTGTTGGATGAGTCACCTGCCTCTATTAAAAGTGATTCACATTTGTTTTAAAAACGCCTGGATAATATCCAGTTTACTAGAAAATCCCACACCAGTTAGCATGATGCACTCTCACAGCCTTCCAAAAATAGCTGCTGACAAGGCAGCTAGGCGCTGATATTTCCCCAACGCCCCCGGCTTTGCTGCTGGCCTGTCAAAAGTGCCGGAAAGAGATGGTGTTGCATCCCATGGATTCTTATCTTAAAAAAAAACCAAAAATACCTTTCTTTTAAAAAAGTTCTACTGTGCCAAAGGGTTGCTCATGCTATTGACTGATTGTGTGGTTTTTTCATCCAATAATTTTTTTGTTGCAGGTTGAGCCTTCTCCCTTCAAAATATTTTCTTTCTGTCTTCTCTTAAGGACAACCATAGCAACATAGGAACAAGTCTTGCCAATCATTTCAAAATGGGGAGGGAGGGAAAGAGCTGCCATTCTGTTTTTTAAAAAGTGTGGGATGCATTGTCCTTTCAGAGCCTCAGACACAGAACCTCAGACACGTCAAAGATATGTAACTGTATCAAGTACCACAGCAACTAGGCTGCTACGTGCTATGTTGCTGGGACAAAAGCCCAGTTTTGAACTTTAAAATTACCTTATTGTTGAATAGATTTTCATGGGCAGTGTCCTGTTCCATTTCTTCATAGAAATATGATAGAATTAGAATAGCTTATGCTTTAATTCCAACTTCAACCAGGGCCTTCATAGGAAAAGCACATCGCTTCATCTTCACTCCTGTTGATTTTAGCATTTAGCTGCATATTGTAGTCATGCCCAAATTCTACCAGGTTTGTTCACTGCCTTGAGTTATTCATAAAAATAATAAAGGAGGGAGATGGATGGATGAAAAATGTTATGGCATCGGACACAAAAATGAAAAAGTAAAGATAAGAAAAATTGTACTATCTTGTGTTATATAGCCAGGAATAGTGCAGGGCAAAATTTGGCATCCATTTTAATTAGTCTTTTCTCTAATAAACAGATATACATGTTTAAAATAAAATCAGTAAAAATAACTAAAAAGTTTAACTCACATATCCTCTAATTTATGTTCGAGTAGCTCCATTTAGTAAGTTAGAATACATTTTCCCCCCTTTAAAAACAGGAGGATGAGAAGAAATATGGAACATAGAATCATGGGGCCAGAAGGAACTTGCCCTCACCCAAGGCAGGAAACCTTATTCTGCAAACGAAGTTGAGGAACATGGTGGTTTCCTGATGTTGGTAATGGACAGCTCTAGTGGCGCTTGCTCTTGAGGTTTGCCAATCAGTTGTCACAGGGGTCCTGGGGACATCACGTTTTTCAGTGCACAGTCTCTCAGCAAGAACCCTCCCCTTGAAAGAAGATTTATTCTGCTTCATGTTGAACTCTGTTCTTGATGGTTTCCTGGACAGATGTAGCTTTTTGATATGGAAATATTTTCTTTTATTTCACTTCTAGGTCTGTCCTAGAAATAAAGGAGGATGCACTGGCAATTTTTTATTCAAGTCCCAGCCTTGCTTGCCTTGCTTGATGAATCAAAATCAAGTTATTGCCATTTTGTGAACAACCAACCAAACTAATTTGGTTTTTCCTCTGACACTTTTTCCCTGTACCCACAGAAGATTTCTTTTGGATGTGTTCCTCAATGCAGACTTCTTTCTTCTTCCTGTTCTGGAAGAATAAATATTGTGAAGCCAATTAAGGGCAAAGGTAATGGATGATGACAAATTAATACCCTTGCCTAATTATCTTCCACTTATAAGGTTAATAAAACCCATATGAGGGTTTTTATTATCATTATCCAGGATTTTAGGAATATATTATTTATATTCAATGAGCCACTGGTCAGGAGCTGTAATGGAATGTGTGGATGACTTTGGGGAACAAGAAGTAGAGACTCCGTCTAGGAAACAACCAGATCAGAGACTCAAGAGCCCCAGTGGTTTGTTTAATGGTCAGAGAAAGCATCTTAGGAAGGACTCATCTTTGGATCAAGCAGTTAAAATGGTGGCGGGAAGTTTGTACTTTCAGGCTTGCAAGGTACTATCAGTGTAGACTTGCATTAAAATAGAATTAATTCATCCAGTTATGCTTCCTGTCTGACTTACCTGGGAGGCTGACAGGAGGGTTGCAGAGAGGTTCAAGCCTTTCTAAATTCATTTGGATTCACAACAGAACACACATGCATCTACAAATAACAATTTATTCAAATGATTCAAAAACTGTTTTGCATTAGCCAGAAAAACAGTTGATATGAAGAATCTGCTGCTGTATTACTTTTTTTGTTTAGTTCTCCATATGAAGGCTGAAATCTTTCATTTGCTTGTCTGAAAATAGTTAGATCTGTGAAATTGGCTTCCTGAATGCATGGATAAATGCTTGGCATCCTGACCAGTCAACATAGCTCTTAGAAGGGCATTCCAAAATATTTTATCCTATTTATTTTTCTTATCAATTATTTTCTCGGCTTTAGCTTCCCTCCACCCTGGTAAGTATAATAATCTTTTCTATTCCATCCTCTACTCACATCATCATGCCCAAAGTATATGATATTTGATTGCCGATTAGTGCCTTGTCGGAACCACCTGGCCTTCATTTGGTCCAATACTGATCAGCTGGTGGTTCTTGCAATCAATAATATTCTTAGCAACTGGTCTCCAAATGCATAAACCAAAGATTTCTATCAACAATCATTCTTTGACTCACTTTTTATAGACATGGATTAAGATTAAATCATTTACTTAAAACTATTTTGAATTTTCTTGTCATTATTTTTAAAAGTACTTCTTAAGGAATTCTGCTTTTTAATTCTTATCCTTGATCTAAGTTTGCCATTGTCCTCTCCCTGCTTTTCTTTCTGTATCCAACACATTGCCCATTTGTATCTATTCTTGAGCCTAAGAAGACAAAACCATCTACCACCTTTGCCAACTGTTTTTATGACACTACGTTTGCCACCTAGGTCTTAATATTTAATGATCTAGATAAACTTTCATAAGAAGCTTTTCTAATTCTTTCTAAGTGGATTTGTCTGAATATCCCAAAACTGATTTCCTTTGTCATTTTTTTTCCAACTGTGCCATTTTTGTATATATTCTCTATATCAATTAAATAGATACACTGACAATATGAATCTTTGTTTCATTACCTTCCCTATTTAGAACCCTTTTCTTTCCCCAGATTTGGTTCTCTCAGATACGAGAGATTGTTGTTCATTTAAAGATGACTCAGAATAATAAAGTGCTCTGGACCACCCATTAGACTTAATATATTCTTCATTCTGGTGTGATTTATGGTCTCTCTCTGTAATCTGTTAGCTATATATGGCTCTATTCTTCTTTGTAATCTTTTTAATAAAACCTGAGAAATACAATGTGAGAAATTAAGGCAATGATTCAGTAATACACACATTCTCTTACATCTCCCTTCTTCCACTTTGTTACATGCACCATTCTTTTCCACACTCTGGGCCATACAATCTTATTCTAGTGCTTTAATTGTCTCGTGCCTACTGCTTTAAATATTTCAATGGGTATTTATCTGCCTTGGCCTTTTGTTATTCAACAGCCAGTCTCTTATCGGTCATACCTCATTTTCTAGTGAAAATGATTTCTGAACATATTATTTCTTAGCAAAATTTTCTGTCTTTAATTCTGTTTGTAATGGGTTTCCATCTTCCTTTAACTTCATATGCCATTATCCTCTGAGGACACACTTGAGTATTCCTGGCTTAGATTTAAATGTTCATGTAATTTTGTTAAAATATCTTATTTTATTTTTCTTGTTATTGTTCTGACCTAGGCTTCCCAAGATCATGAAGCAGATTCCTCATCCTGATAAAACCACTTTTATTTAGATTAAAGTGAATTCCTCTCCAGCAAAGTCCTGGCAAACAGTCTTTCATGAGATTTCATAACTACAGATGTTTTCAAGCTTGGAGAGTTGCCAGGCCGATGTCTTCCAAATGCCATACTAGAGCAGAAATTACATGGCAAGAAGTCAGGAACAGATCTTCACCCTAATGAATTAAACTAATTGTCTCTTGCAAACACCACTTCCCTTTTGCTCCTCTTTATTCCATTTGGGAGGGACCATTCACCATTCACCTGTGCCCTTACTCCTGAGTCGACCCTTATTCCTTAATTGTTCCCTTCTCCTGGCAGCTCTCCTGGCAGCATGTGCACACTGGAAACAGGCTCCAGCTGTTCTTCTTCCCCACTGATCTCTCACTCCAAAGGCATTTGATAACTGTCCAATGGCCCTTGGCCCCATCTCTGCCTCTGATGCAGAACCCTCGTCAGAGCCATCCCCAGACTCCAGGATTGGCCCATGTTCTTCCCAAATCTCCTCACTGTATGAGTCTGCCACCAGATCTACTGGCTGCTGGCAGGCCATAACAGTTATATTCTGTGGGGGCTGTGGGAGTACTTTTTACAGCTTTAGATTACCATCGCCTTTGTTATTTGTTTCTATCATGCAAAGGATTGCTGTCTTTTTTGGCCTTTGATAGCAATAGCAGTTAGACTTATATCTTCACAGTGCTTTACAGCCTTTAAGCCGTTTACAGAATTGGCATATTGCTCCCCAAAATCTGGGTCCTCATTTTAATGACCTTGGAAGGATGGAAGGATGAGTCAACCTTAAGTCGGTGAGAATTGAACTTCTGACAGTTGGCAGAATTAGCTTGCAATACTACATTCTAACCATTGCATCACCACAGCTCATGATGGTAAATTAATGAAGTATAATTCATAAAACCTTATTTTCTATTCTTGACTTGAGATGCTTTTCTTCATTCTTCCTGGCTTGATTTTGAAAGCATGTATTTGGACATCCTATATTTCTTTAGTTGCCTAAGTCTTTAATTCTTTAACTTTCTTCTAATTTTCCTCAACTTTTGTGATAGTTTGCTTTGAAAACCAGTCGGATCGACATCTCTCTTCATCTCTTTCCAAGCTCTGTAGGTTGCTATTTGCCTGTTATCCATACATCATTATATCTGTCCTTCCATGTCTTTCTGGTACATCTATTCTCATTATTTCTGTAATCATAACATATATATTTGACACTAAAGCTTAATGCTGTGTTTCAGAGTGTGCCCTAGAGGTGCCATAACTGATAGTTTATCTCCATCATCTTTCACATTTTGTGATTGATTGGTTTTGATGTCCACTTAATAATGTACATGCATAGAGATTTGATACTGGACAGAAGTTGTCCAGAAATTCTGATCAGATGTTGTCCACTATGGTGGACAACAGCACTTAAGTTGGTATTACACCTGCATAACATTGATGTATATGGGATACTACTAATACTAATAGACACCATTCAGTAATTAATTGTCTGTGTAGAGCTTTCTTTTTCAGTTCTAAATTTGCCTTTATGAAAAAGGTTTATGACAGTCAGAAGCTAGATTGCCGACGTCCTGGTCTGAGGCATACATTACCTTACTGATCAACAATTAATCCAAAACTATAGACCAATCTCGCTGTTGAATACAAATTATAAAATATTTATGACAATATTGGCGGAGAGAATAAAACCAATCCTTAATGAAATTATACATCCTGATCAGAATGGCTTCCTACCAAATAGGCAAATCAGAAACAATATTAGAAGTGTTAAATACGATTGAATATTATGAAGCACACCTTGAAAAGCAAGCAGCATTAATATTTGTGGATACACAAAATGCTTTTGATAATCTTAATTGGCAGTATATGTTACAACAAATAAAAAGAATGAAATTCAGTACTAATATAGAAAAAACACTACAAGCTATATATACAAGACAAAGAGCATGTGTATTATTAAATGGAGACTGTACGGATGACTTCAAAATAGATAAAGGAGTGGGACAAGGGCGTCCATTATCACCTCTGCTGTTTATTTTATCTTTAGAAGTGTTACTACCCACAACCAGACAAAATTCAGGAATAAAAGGGATTAAAATTAGAAATGAAGAATACAAAGTTCAAGCATTTGTGAATGACCTTGTATTTATAGTAGAAGAAGCAATAGAGACTGAACAAATATTACTACAAAAAAATAGAAAATTTTGGCGAAGTAGCAGGATTTAAAATAAATAAAAATAAAACCAAAATGATAATTAAAAACTGCACAGAAACAGAAAACAGAACTAGAAAGTAAAATGGGATTACAGAGTGTAAAAAATACATGAAATATTTGGGAATATGGTTATCCTCTAGATGTTCATCAATTAAAGAGGATAATTATATGAAATTAGTTAAACAAATTAGGAAAGAATTGGAATTATGGGGGAAACTCCAACTATTATATTAGGGAGAATTGCTGTATTGAAAATGAATACTCTACCAAAATTAATGTACCTATTTCAGATGATCCTGATAAAGTTAGGGAAATCCTTTTTTATTGAATTAAATAAAATAACAACTAAATTTTTCTGGTTGGACAAGAAACCATGTATTAAACTAAAACTGTTACAGGATAGTA
>BHFT01029887.1:0-27618 GCA_004320025.1 Laticauda laticaudata | reverse complement strand
TCCGCTCCGGTTATGCAAATTTTTGCCCCTTTTGAGAGCGGATAACAACGAATGGAACATTTTGTTCATCTGCTGTGTCCTTTTTGCATCCGTTGGGCAGTGTGACATGGGCTTTAAGCTGAGTCAAGTTTTGCATCTTGCTTTACACAAATCTTATGTAATGGGTTTTGCATCTATAGTTTATTCAGTTGGGGTAATATTGAATAATAATTTAAGAAGCTGTTTTAACAATCCACAAATAAAATTTCAAAGTCGTTTAGGTTTCAATAAAAATACCACACTATGAAGATGGAAACAGTTCATCTTATCTCTTTTCTAACCCACATCAGATGGGAAGAAAAAATAAGAAAGAAAAGCTCAAGGCTCAGTTGCAGTATTTCCCCATGTACAAATAAATTTCGTAGACAAACTAACTTTGAAAGATGCATAATCTTTGCGACTCTTCTTCTGCACTTCCTGCGAGTTTTATGTGCTAAGTCTAAAAATTCAAGAGATGACTTTTTGAACACAGAACTTGCCAAACACATCTAGTTGTTATCCTACTTCTAGCAGTTGCTGATAACCATAGCAAATAGCAACTTGAAAAAGTCTGTAATATATTTTTAAAAGGTGCACCATATGTGAAACAGAAGAAATTCCTTTTCAAATTCATATAGCAATTACCTTATGAAGCAATAAGATAGATATCTCCTGTATCAAACTAGTGAAAACTAATAGTGAAAAATAACATTAACATTTAAACTTTTAAAATTATCCCACAGACATTTTCTATTAAAAATGTTCTAGTTATTGGACAGAGTGCAATATGGTGCATTGTACAAAACAAAATCATGCATTTTATCAATTATTTCTCATTTATGTATTTAAAAATAGAAAAAATATTCAGTTCAGTTTTGCCTAATAATTTCATTCTCACTGAGAGTTTATTATATATTTATATATATTATAAGTGCATAATTGTATTGATTAACACAATTATTATTTAGGAGTAGTCAGTATTAATTAGTGAGACTATTTTTAAAATAAAGGAAACAAGATTTTTTCAAAGTTGATTTTGTTAGCCACTGCCGTTGATAATTAAAAAAATTTATTTTCATCAAAACAAATCAATACTTTCAGATAGAAAAGCCAAAACAGAATGACAGGGAGCGTTTAAAGACCATTACTAATGTCATATTAAAATTCTAAAGACAAAAAAAAATACTTGTTAAGTGTAATATATTAAATGATTAATTTTTGCATACCTACAAAGGAACAGATAGAAATCAATCCAACAATATGTAACAATCAACTGAGGCTGAAAGATTACATATACTTTTATGACTAGAATCTATATTTATATCGATATAAAAACAATTTCCAAGCTTACATTTTGGTTAGGTTATTGTGATAAAGATAATGCCTGATGAATGCTACCTGAAACATTTCATGATAATAAGCAAAACATTTAAGAAAAATAGTTTCAATAAACTTTGCCATAGTTGTTTATTTATTTTGTTTCTTATTAGCACATGATAGGAATAATGTATTTAAAATGCACAGAACTTCACAATAAGAATTCAAATATGTAATAGAAATTTTATAGTTATATAGGAATATAGTTTATAGTTTTATAGTTTATAGGAATATAGACATAAATAATTTCATATTCATTTTTTCTTATGTCAATTATTGCATACATTTCAAATAATGAGACTAAAACTGTACATACTTTTAATGGTAATATTGATATAACTGAAATGTAGTTAAGCTTCTGCTCAAAATTAGGGAGACTTGTAGAAATTTTTTTTTTATCTTTATGCAACTTTACAGAATAATTCAAATTCCTTTTAATGAAACATTTTCTGTAACACAAATATAATCTTCCCACAGATTTGTGTGTGTATGTGTGAGTGAGTGAAGGATAATAATGACTTAGATGAAGGAACAGAAGGGGAACTCGTCAAATTTGCAGATGACATTAAACTGGCAAGAATAGCCAACACCATAGAAGACAATATCCAACAACATAAATTTTAATAAATTGGGCCTTATTCAACAACATAAATTTCAATTGGAGAAAAGCAAAATTTTACATTTAGGCAAGAAAAATCAAAAGTATAACTACAAATTAAGTGAGACCTGGCTAATAAATAGTAATTGTGAGAGGGACCTTGGAGTCCTAGTGGGTGATCACTTGAATACGAGCAAGCACTGTGCAGCAGCAGCCAAAAAAGCTAATACAATCTGGGTTGTATAAACAGAGGCATAGAATCAAGTTCATGTGAAGTATTAGTGCCATGAGTGCAATTTTATTAAAACACCTAGGAAGACACATGGAATACTGATCAATTTTGGTTCACATACTAAAATAGATAGATTGAGATTTTGGGAAAAAGTTAGAGAATGAGAGCTAAGATATGTCAGGCTGAGAGTAAAACTATAAAGAAAAGCTGCACGGATTTGGGCTTGGTAGTTCCAAAGAAAGGAAGAATTAGGAGTCA
The DNA here is from genome assembly GCA_004320025.1 of Laticauda laticaudata. Taxonomy (NCBI): domain Eukaryota; kingdom Metazoa; phylum Chordata; class Lepidosauria; order Squamata; family Elapidae; genus Laticauda; species Laticauda laticaudata. The sequence goes on along the minus strand of BHFT01029887.1, from coordinate 25,135 downwards.
CTTGATAGCAATATTAGTATTGAGGGTCACTTAATGAATACTATTAAATTAATGTATTTTGAGGTAGTCCAAAGAAGGGGGGGTTCAATTGTTTCTCCCGAGTGCCAGGACGAAGAAAACAATGTTTGGCAAATAACTAAAGAAAGAAGCAGCTGGATTAAGGAACTCTCTAACAGGTGAGGACAATTAACGCAGTGAATGGGCTTGCATCAGAAATCATTGGGCGGCTCCATCACTGGAAGTTTTTAAGAGGAAACTAGACCAGCCACTAATTCTAAGTATAGTTTCACCGTTTTCCCCAGGGGCTAGACTTCAGAGACCGATCCAAGAATCCATTCTATTCTATTCTACTATCTTATATTTCTTTTATGTTCCTATTCATTCTATTCTACTCTATATGATGAATGTTCATGTAAGGACCAATAACATGCATAGGTTGTTAAGTTATTAACCTTTTGATGCAGATTTTTCTATTAGCTTGATAGTTGAACAATTCCAACAGATGTACATATAGAATATCAAGGAATGAGGAGAATACAATGAATTAAATTGTTTTAATTGACATTTCTTGGGGAAAAAATCTACCATTGTCTATGAAAAACTTTTATCACATAGCTTTTTGTAGCATATGTTTTGTGTGTTGTGTGTTTTTTTCTTAATAAGCTCAATGTTGCCAGCCAATGAAGATCAAAAAAACCTTACAAAACAGACAGAAGATATTAGAAACACCAATAAGCAGAAACACCAAACTACAAGACAATAAAACCAGACAAGACTCCCAACCAATCAGGGAGGAAGAAAAAAACCATTCTGGCACAGTAGTAGGGCTATACCAAAATTTAAAAACAGGAAATGGCATGTGAAAGTCTGACTCATAAGGATAGAACAACTATACAGAAGCCATGATTGATGCAGATGAGATTCTTTGCCGAACGTCGCTACAACTGTAAAAAGGCAAACTATAATGATATGTTGGAACTATACCCGGAACAAAGTTGTATACGCATACCATGTAAATATCGTGAACAAGAATAATATAATAATGAATAAAATATAATAGTATATTATAATAAATATAATATTAATATAAGTATAATATATATAATATAATATAATATAATATAAATATAATATATATAATATAATATATGATAATATAAATAATTATACATAATATAATATAATATAATATAATATATATATATATATATAATATATATAATATAATATAGATATAATATAATTTAAGATATATATATAATATAATATAATATAATAAATATAATATTGATATACTTTGGAACTCAGATTGAAAATGTTGTAATAGAAATTATCAACATATAATAGATTTGAGATCGTCTCTTAATAATGAAGATTGTTTGTATTAAACAGATAACAGGGTCGGCAACTGCGGTTTCAGAGCCACATTGCGGACTCTTTAGGCCCTCTGCTGCGCTCCTGTACTAGTCACTGGCTTGCCCCATCCACCATTGCCTCACGCTCCCGTCTGAGGCCTGAGAAGGGTAGAGACGACGAGCAGGGAATGCGAAGCGGGCCGCGACTTATTTCTCCAGCACTTTCACTCTTGTGGAATTTATTCGCCCCTTGTCAGTGCTGGCATTCGTCTTGGACATTAGAGAGATGGCACAAACCATTCTGAGACACTGCTTGCCACAGCTGCAATGACGGCCTTGCTAACACAAGGGTGATGGGATGAGGATGGGAATAGGATCTGGAAGGAGGGGATGATGGAAAGGGGAATCAACTCACAGTTGCCCCCCCAGCTGTGGCCTTTTTTAGAAAACTGAGGCCTCCAGTGGAAAAAGGGGCTGAATGCCACTCGCATTGTCACCCTGGGCTATAACTTGGGAAAGCTGAAGTGCCCTTACCAAAAGGACACTGATTTATCAACCAGTCTCCACTTCTCTCCTCCCCTCCCCCGTCCCTCTCTCCCCTCTGTTTTATCTCTTCTTTGAAAGCAAGTTCTGGCCCAATTTTGGCAAACTTCTCTGATAAACCCTAACTCTTTTATTTCTTATTTTTGAAATTGGTATGGCTAGGAACAAGTGTGCAAGGCCATGGTGGAAGGATACCACCTTCTTCTTCTCCCCGTCCTTCCTCCTCTCACCAACGTCCTGGTTTGGCTGTGATGAGGTCGGGAGGGTGCACTGAGGAGATCTCTTTCAAGCAGAGTGGCGCCACCACATACACACCCCTTTGCTGTGGAGGATCCGAGAGAAGGGGGGGTACAGTGGCGGGGAAGAAAGAGGGAAGAAAAAAGGGAGAGGATAGGGAGATAGAGATACAGAGAGGGGGGGGAGGGAAGGGCAGATGGAGAGAAAGGAGACAGGTGAAGGGAAGATAGGTAAGAGAAAGAAGGGTTTTGTGGATTGGGGAGTTAGGTGTGGGGAGGGGGGTCTGATGACTGGGGTGAGTGGGAGTGAGTGATCCTGAGTTGGCCACACCCACTCAGGTTTTGTGGCTTCCAGTGTTTTTTTTTCCTGTGGGAAGTGGGTCCAAATGGCTCTGAGTGTTTAACCCATGGGAGTTAAAGCTTAATGATAAAATTGTATTTTGCATGATAGTAGGACCAACAATCTTTAAAGCTTATAAACCCCTCCAACATCTTTTGATATTCATGAGTCCTTCTTATGGCTTCTTAAACAGTTCTCTGTATCCAAAAGTAAATTACCATAATGTGTTTATGTAAATTTGTTATGTATACTGGGGACAGAAAAGAGAGAATAGACAAATATAGGCTTAAAATACATAAAATAATATTCTTTAACTTCTTTTCACCAATGGATATTATTCATAGATTTGTAATTGTTTTTAACAAGATTATCCACTAATTTGTTTGAAAAGGGCTCTTCCTAGAATTAACTATAAGGCTCTCTGGGCCTTAAAAATTTCTTCTGAAATAATGGGATAGGAAACTATTTCAAGATACTTGGAGAAAGTTAAACTTGCTCAAATAGCTAAAAAGTATTCTAAGTATATCTTGCAATATACAGAGTAGGAGGCACTGTAGTTTAGGCCAGTATTTGAATTAATCCTTACTTTTCTCCTCCTGGGAGTTGTACTAATTAGAAAGAAAAGGGAATTACCACTGTGTCAGGGAGACAAGTTCACTGCATCTCAGTTTTAAATCTGGGTCAAAACCAGAGCAATTCGGACAAAATAATTTGCAAATCTTTCAAAATAATTGCTGAATCCATATCATTGGGGGAAAAGTGCAGCTCATATAAAAAGCTATGACCATATAAATCTATATGTGTATTAAGTTTTTTTTTAAATCTATGAGGTTTTTTTCTAAAATCTAAAGGGTTACTTGAAAATAAGTAATTTTTAAATGTCTTAAGGCCAGTATCAGACAGTATACAATCTTTTATAGTTTTCTAATCTTTGTGACACGATGCCCTCCAGCAAGCACAGAATGGTTCCTCTTTGGGTGCTTTTAAAAAAGCCAGAATGAATCAGAATAAAGTTGGTCTCAGCATGTTAAAACAGCATGAAATGCATTCTCTTGCAAATTGTTTACAGAAAAATGTGTTTTTGGAAACGTATCCCTGATTAAAATGACTAAAGGTAAAATATCCTCTTCAAGTCATATTAATTGTATTTCTTCACTTGATTGTATATAGTTTCAACAACATTTGTAACATTATTAAATCCATAAACTGATAACAAAGTTTAGTTCTACATATTCTGGATGGAATTTAATTCACAAGCTCAATAGTACTTTAACATAATCTACCACACGTGCACAGATTTTGAAAAGAAGATATTTTTATAGGATAATTTTTCATATGTCTTCAGATATCAATTTCCCATTCATTGCTCACCCCAAAAAGACTTTTGAGCACTATTGTTGAGATAATTCCCCGTTAGGAGAATAAGCACATACAGGGAGACATGTAGAGAGTAGTGTTGGAATAATATACACAGAACACACAGATACACTGTACAGTAAATGTAGATTTTTACTTCCAGAAAGGTTTAAGCAAAGTCCAAAATAGGCAGTCCAAAGTCATTCATAAGTTAAATCAGTCAGTTTTCAATACAGGGATAATCTAAATATCAAATTCCAGTGTGAAAAACAGTTCAATATCAGACTTACATTAAATCCAGTAATATTAGTCAATTAGGAAAAATGGAGCAACGGCAACACTTTCCAACAGAAGGAAACAAAGATACACTCTCTTCTGAGACTCAGACTAAGACAAACCAGGTTTCTGGCTCCATCTTATGGCCATTTGAGAAACCACACCCAATTGCAGTTTTTGCAATCTCTTAAAGACATAGTACTAAAATGTTTATCCTGGTTTATATATTTCTAACCCAAATACCTGTTAGGTGACTTATATTCCTAACAACTATGTAAGAACTTTTCTTCATATGAATGAAATATACAAAAATAATATGATTAAAATTAATGACCGATCTGCAAACTGAATACAAGTCATAGATTAATTCTGAACATTAATTATGATTATATCATCTCCGCTTAAAGCATTGTGTTCGGAAGTCCTTAATGATCAGTATTATTAATTTTAGAAATCCACTGTTAGTGGAATGTAGTATCTGTAGCAACACATATTGAACTTTAAGCATTTGTTATCCACAAATATTTTATGGTCACTGGGGCATGCTACTCTGTGAAGATGAAAGACATACATAATTAAGCATTATGCTCCCACAAGTGCTGATAGAAAGCCCCATACAATAAATACATAATGATTTTAAATGATAGCTATTGACATATAATACTTTCTTAAAGCCATCTGTATTGGTGTCCATCACATATGTATTTGTCAGGAATCCTTTTAACAGATTTAAAATGAATGGTATTTATTCTGAATGCGTTACTAGTTTTCAGCTGGCTGATTTATTTAGATACTCCTGAAACAGTGATTGGGAAATATAGTAATAATTATTATTCTACCAAGAGGAAACAATTTTCCTAAGCTTTATTTCATTTATGAAAATGTACCCTCTACATTGCTGACATTAATTGATGTCATAATTCTTTTAATAGTCTTTTCTTCTTTGGTATGCTAATATATTTATAATATTTTTTCCTTCTGTTTACTTTGCATAACCTTCTAACCAAGTTCTTTATTTTAATGCATGCTCAAACTACTGTTACATAGGAATCTGTTGACTTGCTCTGTTCTGATCTAGGTTTCACAAACAGATTCCTTGTCCTGACAAAACCCCTTTTTATTTGGGTAATGTGAATTGCTATTATTCACATCCAGCAAAGTCCCAGCAAACTGCAACCACAACCTTATCAGGCTCAGAGAGTTGCCAGGCTGATAGTTTCCAAGCGTAACATGGTACAAGGAAATACTTGGCAAGGAGTCTCTGTGAATCATAAACTCAGATAAACAAATCTTCACACTCATGCAAACACCACTCTCCTTGCACTCCTATTTTTAAAGGGGCCATTTATCATCCACCTGTGCTTTTACTCCCAAGTTGACCCTTGTTCCCTAACTATTCCCTTCTCCTGACAGCTTTGCGAATGCGCACATCAGGAACAGACTCCAGCTGTTCTTCTGCCCCACTGGTATCTGACTCCGAAGGCAGCTGATAATTGTTGGATGCCCTGGCCCCATCTCTGCCTCCAACACAGAGTACTCATCAGAGCCTTCCCCAGACTCCTGGACTGGCCAATGTTCTCCCCAACCTCTTCATTGTCTGAGTCTGCCGCCAGCTCCACTGGCTGCTGGCGGGCCACAACACACTCTGCTAGTTGTTACCAACTATAGGGGATGATGCTCACCTCTGTTTCAAGGCCATTGAGCCAGTAATATCTGACACATTTCCATGGTCATGTGGCCAGCATAACATCAGAGTGATGTTATTATTATTATATGAAGCATTTATATGCTTAAATACAGTTCTTTAAAAATTGTTTACATACCAATATGAATTATTTGTAAACTATAGGAATGTTCTGATCAGATTAGTTTGGGAGAATGATAGTATGATGTCATTCTGTAGTCAGAGTCAAAACTGTCATTAACTAGAGTTTTTTCTGAGACTTTCTACAAGATCTAATAACTGCATCTACAAATAAGTCCTGAGCCAAAAGATAAATATTGAGAACTTGTGGGAGATGATAACAAAGGCAGCATTCAGCATCCTGAAGCTAGCAAAACATGAATGATTTTTTTTATTATTATGACCAACTGCCGAAAACAATCTGTCAATAATAAAACAATAAACACCAAATTAATAATAAAGAAACAAAAGGACAAACAATATATTGATTCTGAGTTTATGGAGAATGACACAAAATTTTACAGTACTTAAAGCACTTAAATTATTTAGATAGTAAGAAATAAATTTTATAATAATAATGTTTACAATTTGCAGCATAAAAATAATATGTTAATTTAATAACATCAATGTAAAAAAGACAAATTATTCCTCACTGACAATTCAGTTTCATATTAAATAAGTGAAATATTTTGCCAGGCAAATCTTGAGGTTTTAACATATGAGTAGGAAGAAGTTTGCTAATATTTTTTGCTATTTCAATCAATATTAAAAATTAGCCTATGCATACAGATCATCTTTTTCTGATGATGGTGGAAAATTGTGGATAATTAAAATAGCTAAACATTTGAAGTTAAGATAGTCTGTGTAAAATGCCACCTACTTCTATACATAGAAAGAGAGAGAAAATCTTTCATTGCAATGAAGCATTTGTAATTTCTCACTCTTTATTTGATGTTTAAGATACTGCTTCAAATTATTCAGCTTCATGCTTCTAATGTTTGTGTGTAGAGTGCACAGAAAAAGTGAATATGCCCAGGGAACATGTGCAACATGATATTTAAAGGGCACAGCAGATATTTCACTTTCATGTAAGAAAACAGAAATCCTGACACTCAGAATTCCTGAAAGACTTAAAAACATGTAAACAAGTGAAAGACTCAAAGAAAGTAATATATGCCATGAAAGTTCAAAGGAAATGTACTACAGCCTGATGAAACTCATTTCACTGCCTTTCCTTTTGGGAGCCAAGATGTTTAAAGTAAACTGCTAAAATATAAAAGATTACAAGTTCGCTGAATCAGAAGAATTCCAGCTTTTGGTATGATTAAGTTTTAATTGTATTTCTCCTTTGGGATCACTAGTAGCTAATAAGCTCACAAAAATAGTTATTTAAATAGCATGAGTAGTAAAAGCCTCTCCATGTGCTTTATTTTGATATGCCTGATTGCCTAAGGCACAGTACTGCCTGCAGTTTCAAATGTTCTGTTTTCCTCAATGAAATATCTAAATGAACATAAAATATGCTCATTTTGAAAATGACAGCTCATTGTCCCTCTTCAGCTTATCTAGTATTTAGAAAACCTAAAATATAACACTACTATGGGATTCATTTAAATCTATCTGCATTTGATTTAAAAAAAAGATACAGTAATTTGTATTCTGTGTGTTCTATAACACAATTTTCTATTTAATTCATGTCTGTCTTAGCTTTCAAAAATGATAAAGAAGATCTAGTTGGTAGATAGGTAGCTAAATCTTGAACATCAAGAAAGTGGCATGAAGTTTTCTCATTTAAAGAAAAAAATCTCTAAGAATATACTTGAATAAGTGCCATGACATTATACAGAAAGATCTATGGAATGATAAATAGATAATTGATCAATACCAGATGGTACTTGTTTGACACATTCCAAGCCACATTGTAGAACTAAAATTATCTGATCATATGTTGTGATTTTTTGAAATCTTTCTAAAATGTTAGTGAACCACTGAATACTAGTCTATCATTCAATATAAAAGAACAAGAATATAAAAGGTTCAATATAAAAGATAAAAGATGACATTGCTATAAGTGTATGCTATGCGCCACCCAGTCAAACAGAGGAAACACAGTAAATGAACTTTTTTTCTAGTCAGTTAACTAAGGTATGCATGAAGCACACCAAAACAGTAATAGGGGAATTTAAGTACCCTGGGAGACAAACTCTGCACCAAATGGAAGATAAAAGAGGTTCCAAAGTAGAGAAGGAATTAGAGGGTCAGCCATACATGATGAAATTCTCACTAACAGAGATGAAATAATAGAACACATTGAAATTACAGGAATTTGGGAGCAAGGATATTTAAATTCAGTGCTATGCAGACACAAAAAATAGAACAACTAAAGTCTTGGAATTTAAGAGAACAGATTTGAATAAAGTTAGAAATGGAGTGCCTCCTCCATGCCTCTGTCTCTGTTGCTTGTGCCGCCACTGTGACATAAAGCAGGTGGCAAAGTTGGAGTGGTGCCATGCTGTGGCCCCTGTGTGCTCATCTTCCACCATCCAACATCATCCTCTAGTTTCTCCGCATATGCAGAATAAGCTTTCCACAGCTGCACATTCACTCTACCCCACTGTCTGTCTTTGCTTGCCCATGGCCACAACAGGGTAGGCGGCCAGTCCAGTGCATCTGGTAAACCAGATTGTGCGCCTCCTCTCATGCCTCTGCCTCTGCCTGCTGCTTGGCAGGCTGGCAAGCTGGCAGGCTGTAGAGCTCAGATTCACCTGCACTGAGTGGTCAGCCCCAGAGTGTGCCAGCCAAAGGGCTGGTGGGTTGCAGCTGCTGCTGGACACCATCAGTCCCCATGCTCTCCACCTGCTGTGCTCGGGCTAATTTTTGGGAGAGGGCTTATATTACAAGCATCCTAAAAATCATCGTAGGGCTTATTTTCTGGTTGGGTCTTATTTTCATGAAAACATAGTATTATGGCTAGTGACATAGTTAGCCAGATATTCAGTTAAGGATCTGGGATATGAACATGCAGATGTTTGAAGGTCTTAAAGGTATCATTGCAGGATGTAAGCTGTTCTGAATAAAGCTGTCATTTGCAATTGACTGATGTTGATTTTGTCAATGCCAATGATGTTCAAGTAATGCTCCAGTTACTTTGGGATTTTACCCATGGTATCTACATAATTAATACTAACTTTGCTTTCTTTTGCCATAATTGTTCTTCCAAAATGTTTGGAATTGAATTGCTAAAGTTGAAAAAATAACCTAGTCTTATATATGTGAAGAAAAGTTGAAGAAGCTATTCTGATATAAAAAAAAAACCCACATGCTTTTGACTGAATTTATAGTATTTGTTCATTCATACATGAAATTGAAATGGAAAATGCATAGATTTTTCCTTTCCATGTTCAGCAAATAATAGAAAAGAAAAATATCATTGTTTTCTTTTAAAAAAAAAACTACTATGGTGACCAAACTAATTACATGTGAAAACTTAGTAATCTTATGAGTTCAAATACAAGTATTTATGCCAAGAACCTAGTATTAATGGGAGTGTAATAGCAAAAAATGAAAACAGGCTTTTAATGTTCATTTGCACATATAATCTGATATGTCACAATTAAACCAATCAGTTAATGTTACCTTTTTGCAAGTATAATTTCATATTAATAATGGTTTCATATATTAGGTTTGTTCCTGTGAGAGACAATTTTGTATCTCCCAAGGTAGATATACAAGAAAATATATGTCTTCTATTAAATATGTTACATTGAGAAAGTCAACATTTTGTTTTTATATTTTTATAACATTGGAAAGCTTTTGGAAAGTGAAACATAGTTGGACAACAGAGGTGATATTTGTTTTGTTTGGGAAAATGATTTTGTGTCACATGAGAATGTTCATTGTTAACATTATTTTTTGCATTATTTTAACCATTGTTATAAAATGGAATGTTTCCTTCTGTAAGTAATCTACAACTTAAGCAGTCAATAAGCCTAACCTATAAATAATAAATAAAATGATATTTGATAGAAATTTAGATTAAATATTTAACTAAAATATTTGAAGATTTTTTTAAAAAAAGTTTGAGTATACCAAGAGCAAAGTAATTTCTCATGGTTCTACTAGTTTTACTAAAACCTTTATCCTACAGAGAATGGGGGGGGGGGGGGGGGGAAGGAGGGAGGAGGTCTTATNGGGGGGGGGGGGGACGGAGAAGGATGGAGGAGAGGAAACAAAACAATCTATTTCAATGACCTCAATTTATACACTGAACTGAAAATCTTAATACGTTAACATTTTTTGCCTAGATTTTTGAAGGTCAGGTCTGAGGGCCCACAGTAATTAAACAGGAATGTCTGTCTGCTTTCTTCAGTGATGCTCTTCTGAAGTTTCTTTCACTCTTTTGCTTCAGTAGCTTGAGTAGCAGAAAAACAGAATGTGGTTAGACATTGAGAAAGTGAATGCCTGATATGATCTGCCTACTCTTTTCAATCACCTGACATCTGAAGATAGGGTTAAATATCAGATTTCATTTTAAGCTGAAATGGAAGCCAGATTCAGTATACTTTTTATATTTCAGTATACTATACCACATCTCTAAATAATTGAAAAATTAATTTCTGACGCACAATATGGTTGAAGGTTTGTTTCTTTTAGTAACTTTTGGACAATTTTTTTCCATAGATGCATTTTAATAAGCATCCAAACTGGAAGATTTATTTGAATACATAAAATAAATATATGCTCAGGAGAACAACAGCTGAAAACTTGTACGATTTTCAAACTTTTCTGAATTTGCAGCCATCGACAGATGTCAACAAGGCTTCACTTTATTCCCCAGCAAAAATCCTGAACTTTATTCTGGAGGGAACACCCTAGCTGTCAAGACATGCAGTAGTAATTCCTGATCACTAAGAAAAAATAAGATGCATAACAATCTCAAAAGCTTTTAAAGTAAACTAGATGTTTCCTTGTTCTACTGTATATATAACAATATCAATCCCTCCTTTAGGAGTACGTTTAAAATTTATTTTAATAAACAGACTTTTAGACTTTCTAAACTTTAGTATTTATGGTGATGATTTTTCAGTAAAAAAGTGTACTTCTCAATTTACTAAATTGAGAATTTATCATTATGATTTTTTAAAATTCAAAAATACTTTGGACAATATATAAGACATTTAGAATCATTAATTTGAATATGTTATATTGGCCAGTCATATCGATTTTTGCTTTTTATTATTTAGAACCTTTATTAAGGAAACAAAATTTTTGCATGTAACACAATATTTTTTAAAGATTGATTTATATCCATTGCTGGGACTTTGCTGAACAAATTAACCTGGATAGTAATTTCTGTTGCTAAGATATTAACTCACTCTGTCAAGGACCTAGGAGTACTCATTTGAAAAAATCTAAGCCCCAAAGTTCACTGTAACAGCATTGCCAAAAAAGCATTTAGAGTTGTTAACCTAATTTTGCAAAGCTTCTTCTCCGGTAACATTGTACTGCAAACCAGGGCATAAAAAAAGCTTCGCCAGACCAATTCTCGAATACAGCTCATCTGCCTGGAATCCACATTGTATAGCAGAGTTTTATACAATTGAGCAAGTCCAGAGGATTTCACAAGAAGAGTACTCTACTCCTCTACCCGCAATAGAATACCTTATGCTACCAGGCTCAAAATTCTGGACCTGGACAACCTAGAACTATACCGCCTATGGTCTGATCTAAGCTTAGTACACAAAATTGTCTGCTACAATGTTCTACCTGTCAATGACTACTTTAGCTTCAACAGCAATAGTACACAGGCAAACAATAGATACAAACTAAAAGTAAACCACTCCAAACTTGATTACAGAAAATACAACTTCAGCAACAGAGTGGTCAATGCCTCGAACTAACTACCTTATTCTGTTGTTATATCTTCAAACCCCCAAAACTTTAACCTTAAACTGTTTACTGAGGACCTTACTCCATTCCTATAAAGTCTGTAGGGGGCATGCATAAGCACAGCAGCATGATGACTATCCCTGTCCTACTGTTACAATTTATTCATTTAATATGTATATACTTATACATTTATATGTTATGTTTATACTTTTACTTGTTTTTTCATACATGCTTGACAAACACACAAGTAAAAATAAAAATAAATATTCTTAAAAGGCAGTAAAAAATGAGACACTGGTGTTTTATAAAATTATATTCCCCAGTTTTTTCAATGTGATTTTTGGCTGACTTCTGACTTTGAGAAAACTTTTGAATTAAAAGTGAATAAAGGAAAAGCGAACGGTAGATAGTATGGGCCTTTAGGATCTAGGTTTAATTTATCATAATGTTATTAAAAACAGGCATATTTCTAGCCATCCTCAATGGTAGCTGCATTGAAAATATGACTATGTAAAAAAAATGGAAAATATTGATATATTTTTCTTTAAAATATTACTTCAAATGTATATTGAGGCATTAAGACGTCAATACTCTTCTGGCAAATTTTTAAAAAGTAATTAGTTCACTTCTGAATCATGTACTATTTTCACAAGAATGTACCTAATTATTTTGTATATACACAAGGAATTAATTTTTCAAGGTATCAGCAAAATCACTGAGAGATAGAAAACAGGAAAACATTAAATCTCTACCAGAGAACCTTAGAAGGACACGGCTCTTGCAAGTAATACAAGAATCCTGGAAAATGCATCAATGGCCAGAAGATTTTGTGAAACTTTGGAATGTAAATTTTCTATAGATAACATATAAAGAATGTGGCCAAAGGCTTTAAAAATAGGATATATTGCCAAATTCTAAGCAAATATTACATTATTACAATTTCAGAGACTAATAGGCCTGTTGTTTATCTTAATTACCATTGTTCATTTTTAAATAAAAGCTAAAGCTGCTTTATATGTCAATTTAGGAGGAAACTGAAGGAAATGTAGGATCTCCTGGTCAACTTTCCATTAATCAGTCTCATATCAGTCTCAATCAGTCTTTGGGTTGCTGTTCTCTTTGTTTTCTCCAAAATGGAAACAGCCAGCAAAGAAATCAAAATTTTCCTTAGCAAGTTGGAAGTATAGCACATCATTTTTATTCTGCCAGGCTTTTGATAAATCTTAATTTTTCCAATTATGAACCTGAACACTTTAAGTTCTTTGTTTTATTTCAACCAGTGTCTCATTTTACATCAATATTGCTTTTAATCTTTAGTTTTTGGATTTTGTTAAATGAATATAAAATCTTTTGAATGTGGATGAACTACAACATTATTAGGACTGAGTTTTGAGATTTTAGAAGCATACAAAGTACTTAATGTCATTGGAATATTATTTTCCTGAAAAAGTGCATGAAATATTTTTCAGATTTTTTTCAAAAACTTATAGTCTGACAGCAAACAGTGGGAAAACCTACAAATAATTTAAGATTGTTACATTTGTTCCCAAAATAAACAGATAAAATTCTAATGTAGTCAATATTATTTCTTTCATTAATATTGGATAAATTATTAACTGTGCTTTTTTTGACTCAAGTTGCATAGTATGCCTTGTAGAAACAACTAGGAAAATGTACAGTGATATTTTAGACAATTTGTCATCAGTATTGTTGTCTAAAGCAGAGATATCCACTTGTTCAGTGTTCTATTTAATTACATTTTAAAATAGCCTTCCAGCTGTCTGGTTTTGTTTGTGGCTTCCCTGGCATCCCACATGCAGTGAATAATGTCAGCACCTTACCATAACAGCAATTTTCCAACCTACGATTATGGGTTGCCTTCTGATAAGAGCATGGGTCTTGAACAGTAATGTGTGTGCTTGGAGATCATTGGAAATATCACTTAACTTTTTCATGTACAAATAAGTGCACAAATAAGTACACAAACTCATTAAAAAACTGAAATTGAAATGAAATTGACCTCTGCAGTGTATAACTAGTCCAATCCATACTAATTATAAGAGCGTGCAATTTTTGGGAATGCATTTTTCCCCAAAACTGATAATATTAAATGAGACTCTGCACTCAATACACACATTAATAAGAGCACAAACTCAGTAAAAAGTATTCTACAACAAGTGCTTACTTTAATTTCCTAATCTTATTGAAAGTGCTATCTAGTTTGATTCTGTCTAGACATTTTTGGCTCATTCCATCATTAAAGTTAGCTAGGTAGGTAGATAGATAAACATTTTATTGACTGTTTCTTAGTATGATTTGATTGCTTATTGTACCCTATGACTATTATTAAGTGTTATACCATATAACACTTAATAATAAGTGTTATATATGATTCTTGACTCTTGACAAATGTATTTTTTATTTTATGTACACTGAGAGTATATGCACCAAGACAAATTCCTTGTGTGTCCAATTGCACTTGGCCAATAAATTTTTTTATCTATCTGTCTGTCTGTCCGTCCATCCATCCATCCATCCATCCATCCATCCATCCATCCATCCATCCATCCATCCATCCATCCATCTATCTATCTATCTATCTATCTATCTATCTATCTATCTATCTATCTATCTATCTATCTATCTATCTATCATCTATCTGACACAAATTATAATTGATATGGAAAATTACAGGAGTGAAAGTACAGTTGTATACTTTATTTTAGTGAAAATAATACAGATATATTTATTCACTGGATTTTAAAAATACTACCTGCAATATGATTCATAAGCTTGTAATTTTATACTTAGTTTCTCACTGCAAAAGAAACAACATTATAAAAGGTAGTTAAAAAGTTGAATTCCTAAACATAATGCCTTATAAATAAAATAGTGCTATATTTAGGGATCTGAAATCTTTGTCCATTTCTATTAAAGAATACATTACTGTTCCCATTTAGAAATGCCACTTTCCTGGGAAATCTAGAACCTACCAAAAAGAACTATCACATTTTTATGCACTATGACCATATTCAAACTAAAAAAAGTTATGTTTTTTATTGTCTAATTTTATTTTGTGCATGTTATTTTTATGTTTGTTCATTTTAAATAATATAAATTATCAGTAAAACATCTTAAAATAGTGTTACTGAAATATATTACTATTCACACATATATTATAATGACTCATATTAAATTGTTGCTTTCTAAAAATAATATCTCTAGTCAACTGGAAAAGAACAGTCCTTGAGGTGTTTCCAGAGGATCTGACTTATAGTTGTTTTTAAATTTCTCAGAATGGTGGCAATGTGGGAATTTCCAGCTAACAATTTGAACAGGAAATTAAATAAATGATGTATTAATTAAAAAATGGCTCCTGTAAAAATAAATGTCAAGAACTGTTAAATAGAATATTATCCAACAAAAAGAGACTCACTCATGTTTACATTGGCATGGAAGCCAGCTCACAAGTCTGATTCTAAAGGTCATGTGAAGTGTTAATACCTCTTCAAAAGATCTCACTGCACCCAGTTTTGGTTGACACTATGTAAAAATTATGTTGAGACTCTGGAAAGAGTGCAGAGAAGAGTAAAGATTATTAGGGATCTGGAGGCTGAAAAATATGAAGAATGGTGGCAGGATTCAGTATGGCTAGTCTAGTGAAAGAAGAATTAGAGATGACATAATAGTAGTGTTCCAATATTTGAGCAGTTATCACAAAGAAGAAAAGCGCCAGAAGAAGAAACAATGGACGGAAACTAATCAAGGAGAGAACTAAGGAGAAATATAGTGAGAATAATTAATAATTAACCATTGTAATGGCTTGTCTTTAGAACTCCTTGGTTCTGCTTCACTGGGCATTTTAAAGAAGAGATTGGACAGCCATTTGTCCAGAATGGTATAGGGCCGTTGTGGCAAATCTATGGCACACATGCTGGAAGTGGCATGAAGAGCCATTACTGTCAGCACGTGAGCACTTGCCCAGAAAAGGTCGACTATGCATATGCGCGCACTGTCTGCCGCCAGCTGATTGTCGGGTATCTGGAGGGCATGTATGGGGTATGGCGGCACATAGGAGATACTTGTGCATGCACAGAAATGCCCAGCATGGGTCACGTGGTCATGCACAGAAGAGTGCAGTGCAGGTCACATGGGTTGCACACGCATGTGCAGGAGGCATTGCCTTCTGGGTGATGGCACGCGAGCATGACCAGGCAAGTGTGCACGCAATTATTGGCACAGAAGCCCAAAAAGGTATAGGGTCTCCTGCTTGTCAGAGGTTGGACTAAAAGACCTTCAAGTTCCCTTCCAACTCTTGTTTTTCTGCTAGTCATATGTATCTGATTCAATACACTGAAATATGTTTGGCTTAGTCCTAAATCTTCTTCTACAGCTAGAACTTATATTCACAGGATCAAGCATCACAATTGTATTATACATCCCTCTAATTTTATCTGAGAATGATAGATTATTCTTTTAAAAATGTGACTTATTAGAAATTACTATCCAATACTGCTATAAAAAGTAAAATAATTTATAGACCCTAATTTTTAGAAGGAAAAGATACTAAAAGTGAAAATAATAGTTTTGGCCAAAAAAGACTAAATTAAACAAGAAGTAATAAAGAAAAATCTTATTATTCTAAGAATGTGACAGTAACCTGCCTCAGACATGAACTATTCCACAGCATGCTATCTTAAAATCTTCTCTGTTAGACATTTATAATTATGATTCTATTTCACCCTATTCTTAGCTAAGCTGCTAAACACTTAGCTTCTCTGCCAAAGCTGCTAAAGTCTTATTTACCTGCACTGTGCAGCCACAACTGCTGTGACAAATTTTAGATTAATGGTCCTGGACAAATTTTAATTTGTTTTGATATTTACTACAACCTCTACCATTTGTGTAAATACAGAATGAGATAATAGAAGATTATACAAATTCCATGATGTTATTGTCAATAAACAGTGAACATTAGGGCCTTCGGAGAGCACTTGAAAAAGGCTTCTTCAGATGCCTACAAATCTCTGAGAAAAATAGCAAAATAAAAATTGCAAAAAAAGACTTTTCCTCAATGACAATTTATAACTATTAAAAACACAAGCATAGAAGACAATCTTTTGAAGTGCATTCCAATTCTAAGGGATAAGAGGCATTATCAAAAATTGGGTTTTCCAAAAATACTCAAAGACAAAGCACAAAGATATCATTAGCCACAATAATAGTAATAAAAAAGAATTCACATAAAGTTCATTTAGACTAAATTATACACACACACACACAATCTACTAATATAAAAAACAAATAAAACAACCAAAAAATTCTTCACCACTCATATCACGAAATCAAAATGTCTTTCTTTGGACTGAAAAAAATAATTATCAAACAGTCCTGGGCTCTCCATGTGGCAGGAGTTACTTGTGCTCACCAAAAGTACTTCAATAGTACCACATTAACCTGCAAACATTTGGGGATGGACTTTAAGTGTTCAAAAGTCAAATAAATAACTGGAAAGCTAATAACTGGTATGCATCAGATTTGGGGATGCCATTCTGAATTTTAACAGGTGATTTTCAAAGAGTATAACTTATTCTTTGAGATGTAGTGCTTTACACAGTAAGTAAAAGAAACAGCCATCTTAAGATAGCAAAATACTTTTGGGGATATAGTGTCATCTGAGGAATGGCGATTTGAGAGTTTGTACTTGGAATGATACAAGGATACCTGCTGCCTTTTCATAGTAGTTTTTCTGGACATTTTAAAAGGACCATATGGGTTGATTTCACCTCAGATTAAAAATAATTTCTAAGTGACTATCTTCCAATAATTTTTTAATGTATCAGATACATTATACAGTAATATTGTACATGTATTGCAACTTGCAGTAGATTATAATGCTGTAAAAAGAGATTTAAGTCTATAGGACCTAAGTTGGAAAATATTTTTTGTTATAAAAATCTATTTTAGTGGAAAACATTAAATTTGGCATGGAATTAAAAAAACACATGAGATTTTATCATTGAAATGATCAGAATCAAGAAAGGATGAAGTCTTTAAAAAAACTTGTAACTGTTTTTAAAGACTGTACAAATAAACAAAATAATAATCATGTAAGCATTTATAGAACAGCTTTTAATTATACAAGAGGGATCCTTCCTTTATATTGCATTTAGTTTTTTTTAACATTGCCACAGTTTTTTAACTATTCTATTTAATAGTTAAAATTGTAATAATAATATGGCATATATAACACATACAATAATATAAAATAGAAATATATATTCATTTCCCTTTTTTAACAGTAGATCAACACTGTTTTATTATATTTATAGTCTTATTTTAATGTTATTTTATTTAAAATGAAGATGTATTTTAATATTATCTATTAATTAATATACTGAGGTTGTATAATTATTGCTCAATATAAAATTAAGATAGGTTGTCATGTAAAATGTATTAAATTATTTCTGATGTAAGAAAAATAAACATTTTTAAACATAAGGCCAACATCTCTATCATATTATTGCTTAAAAGGAAAAGGGAAAGAGAAAAAAAAAGAGAAACTGATAGTAAATAATATAAATAAATGTTTAATTTGTGACTTCTCTCTTCTTTGTATTACAGTTGATTTGCAGTACATGTTGGCATAAACTTTAGAAACCATGCTGTGTAATATATCAATATTCAGTTTGATGTACTGGTTAAGGCATAAGGCTAGAATTTAGGAACCTGGGAGTTCTAGTACTGACTTAAAACTTAAGAAGAGCCAACGGAGAACCACTTCTGAAAAACTTTGCCAAAAACCAAACACTGCAGAAACTTGTCCAGGCAGTGTCCTGGAACCAGAAGCCACTGAACAGGAGAAAAAAGCTTCTGGAAACTATTCTTGCTTAAAGGTAATTAATTTAAGTTCTCAATCCGATCTGATTTTAACTTTTTTTTAAGTATTGAATTAAGTATCTTAATAAATTAAAGATTTATTAATATATTTTAGGAGTATAAGAATGAATGTTCTTTCTCTTTCATGGCATTTCAACATTTATTATTATGTTATGTGTCAATTCTGGCAGTTATTGAAAGAGATGTATGCTTTCTATAAAACATTTTGTACTGATTCTGTATCAAACCTAGCCTTGGAATGAATTATATAGATTTTTTTCCATAGGTCTTTCCATTGTAGCTTTGGGATAGTTTCCTTGAAATTTTATATCCAATTATCACACATATTTAAGTTGTTCAGAGTCTGTATTACATCTAAAGCCCATATTACACTGCACCAACGGATGCAAAGAGGACATGGACAAAAACAGACAAAAACGCTTGCCATCCGTTTGAAAATGCGATGCATCCGTTGTGTACTCACTGCATACGTCTTTCATACTCTCTATCCGTCAAACATCCGTGTACTGCTATTTCATCCACTCAAAAAGTTTTGAGCTGCACTTTCCGCCATGTACGATCTACATCCGCAACACATATGGGCAACAAATGTTCTATGTCCGTTGTCATCTGTTACACGTCCGCTGTATACTCTCAGCATCCTCTGGCCATCTGCGCAACTCACATCCACTCCAGCGGAAAGCGGAAAGAGGGAGGAAGCGAAAGGGAACATCGACACAGCCATATAGTAGCACGGACATAGAAAGGATGAAAGAGGATGGCACGCCAGATATAAGTTTATAAAATGGACAAAACGTTTGCCCACTATGGGACGTATCTTGGATATTGAGGGAAGTCTGGAGGAATTGTCTTACGGTTAGGTGGCAAGGACACTAGCGGAAAACGAGCATTTCACTAAGAAATGAGGGGAGGAATCACCTCAGGTCCGACTCATCAGTACCTATCGTGCCGCTTCAGTTCTCGGCTGGTTAGCTGCAGACCTCTTCAGCTCTTGCTCTTCGCTCGTTCCACGATCCATCATTCTGGCATATGGTCACTACCATGGATCCAGTCGCATCAATCTCTTATTGTAAGCGGTGATCAGGCCATACACCAAGAGACCAGCCTCTGTCAAGAACTGTTCTCACCGTTTTCTAACTGTAGGAGAAGAAGTGAGACGTCCAGAGCTGTCTGGGTCCGAAGACTGGATTCAGTGTAAAAGTGGAGTCTGGACTCCGTGACAAGCCTGAATGAGTGGAGCTGAGGAATTGAGACCCTTGTGCATTCCAGCAATTCGATGAGTGATGCCACCGCCATGTTAACGAACTGTCACAGTGTACTGAGACAAGTGTTGACCAAGAGCAAGCACCAACTATCCATTCCCAGCCTGAGACCCTGGACTGAGAGGTGGCACTGACTGTGCGCCCACCTGGGCCTCTGGACCACATTACAAAAACACTGCAGTATGCCTGGAGGGGTGCCATACAATACAATCAGCATTTTGGTCAAGAGAAGTGGCGGCAGGCCATTCATCGAAGAATACTGTGGGGCAGCTCGCCTCCAGTGTCCTACCACTGACAACAAAGCTGCGAGAAAGTGACGCAGTCCCGGTATCGACGCGCTGGAACTTTCCAGCACTGTTTGGAGCCATAAGCATGGGAAGCGTGTGGCCTGCAAAGCTCCAGCCAACTCAGCTCCAACTCCATATCTACAACTACAAGCGCTTCTTCAGCATACATCCTCTCTTGCATGGTTGATGCTGACTACACAAGTCTCATCTGGTTATATCGATGCTCTCACGGCAACGGGTCTAGCTTCAGATGCCCAGATGTATACGAACGCTCACTGTGACCTTCAAGGATGGGCTTGGAATGCAAAACCGCAAATGGGTTTTCCAGATCCAGAATCCTACCCACAATATGACAACATAAGATGTGGCTACTTCATCGTGTAGGTGATGCACGCCTTCTCCCTCCGACTACCTACCTCATCCGAAGCCCTACACTCCAGATACCTCAACCGTGAAAAGAGATCTTCAACTGCAGCTATCCTGCGGCCACAGGACACGGACGCTGTGGAGAAACGCCTTTGTGGCTGAATCTGCGCCAACAGGTTTCCAGTACTTATCATTCCATGCAGCATACCCTCAACACACGTAGTTGTAAGGACCCATCGGCGAGTGAAGTATTGCATGCATCCCTGCAGCAATCTCTGCGACTCCAAGTGGCGCACGCTCTACCCGAGTGTTGCAGAAACAAGTCTTGTGAACCATCACAAGGGAATGGGGCACATGCGAGCTGTGTGAATGGAGAGCGCGAATGGACAAAACCTGCATAGACACTGTAGGACTTTCAAGGCCCCACATCAGAGCCCTTTCATGTGAAGGGAAAGAAGCCACGCAACCTCCTGAAACCTGGCTGACAACTCCCCAGCTGGCAGCTAGCAATGGACAGCTGCCCGCAAAGACACAGGTGCGTAGTCATGCTCTCATGGAGATTCCCTGAGTCTGTCTCATTGAACACTGAATGGAGATTGTCGTCCATGTATATGGAGTGGAATCCTATAAGAATCAGCTGACATAATAAAGCAGTTCTGTTTTATTTTAAATTTGTGTATCAATGAATAAATGTTGATTGATACATAAAATGGCCAAAGGTGTTGCAGCTGGGAGGGCTCGGACCATTACAGTTCCAGCTGAAGTTTATCTACCTATCCCAACAAATATCCTTACCGTTACTCATACTTACACCTTACCACCACAAACCTTATCCTTACCCATCCCATTAGCCATGCAAAGGCTCTAATCCTTTTTTTTCCAAAGTTTCACCAAACACTTTTATAAAGCTAAAAAAATGAACTAAGTGTGTGAACAAGACAACCTTTATTAATAATCAAACTGTAATGACCTTTCTGAAAAAGCAAAATGACCCAAGTAACGTGTCTTAAGCAAAGATAAAGTGAACAGGTGAACAATCAGTCTCTGGCCACTTTCCTCAGTCAACTCTGAGGCGTGCATGGTCTCAGATGTGAAGGGCCCAGGGACTTGTGGAGGTAGCTTTGGCTGGAAATGTGGTCTGAGGCGCCATTGGGTGCTGACCCTGGCCCGAGAAGTATAATACAGGATGAGGTATGTGCTTGATAAAGCTTCAGAGAGCGACCCTCATCCCCATGAGGATGTGGACAACCGGAGGGACCTCTCTCTTATCACAAAGATAATCCTGGGATGTGAGGCCCCAAGACTGATGACAGATTTTCTGACGAAGGGCTTGGTCTGGGGTGGTAGGAAGGAGGTGCTAGTGGGCTCTGTCTGGTCTGCAGCTGTAGCGGGTAGGCTCTGATGGCATCTGTGTGTCGATGAACCTGGCCTGACTGGAGAGGGCTGTCCCTCTGCTTGTGTGAACAGTCCTGCTAGTGGTGCGGCTGGTAGGCGTAGGGGTTCTTGAAATCTTGTGGAAGGCGCTGTGGACATCACTGGGGTGGAGGAGCAGAACGCCTGGACGTGGCTAGGACAGGTTAACAGCTGCAAGCCTCGGAGCGGAGTTGCGGTGCAGCAAGAGGGCATAAGATGATCCTCCTCCTTTACTCAACTGGTATGGCCTTCGCAGTGCGACCATTCATGAGGTCTGGCCACGTACAGTGTCAACATAGAAGGCGAGCTTTGTGGAGTTCCATACGGATAGGTTATGTTGAGGCCGGATGCTAGCTGGAGGAGGCAATGTGTAGCTTGGCTCTGATTGTACCTGGTTCTGAAGAGAGAGTGTGCAGCTTCTACCGTCTCTCGGTCACGGTCACGACAACGATGCTCTAGCGCCGAGTGGCGCTCTTACTTCCTCTCGTCTATGCCATCCGTAGTGCAGCTGTCTTCTTGAGGTTGGCCTAAGTCTGGGGTTGCGTCCGTCGTGTGTGTGCTGGGTCTCTGGCGCTTCTTATGCTTGCTCCCATCTGAGACAGCGGGCATCCCTCGCACGTCACCTCCTGGCTCATGGAGGGAGTTGCACGGATAAGTTAGGAGCGTGGGTGTCTCTAAGTCGGGTGAGGCCCTCCAAAGCAACCTGCCTGGGAGATAGTCAGCTGGTCTCCTGGCTGGAAGAGGAGTGGCTCCTCTGTGGATGTCTGAGGGAGAGGGTTGACAGGGGGCTGCTCCTGTGGCTGGAATCTTCACTCTCCCAGGAACTGTACTTGGCCCATGACATAGGTCTCCCGGTCAGTGCAGCTTGACACGGCCTGCCCGGCAATTTCTTCAGGTGCACTTGCATACAGTATTCTTCCCGCGCATACCGGAGGCGGTGGCTTGCGACTAGGCTGTTCACGGAGCACAGGAAAGGGGACATTGCTTGAAGTGTAGTCCCAAGCTCTCCGCCTCTATCTCTCCTCCATAAGCTGCCTGCTTTCTTCTTAGGTGTCAACTATATAGTCTGTGGCCCTCCCTCACAGGAATTCGGGCCTTCTCCTCAGCACATTTCCCGAGCACCCTCTTACTCATTGGTCTTTTGGAAAAGGAGTACTGTTTCCTTTCTCCCTTCTCGTATGCCTTGCCCTTCCTCCTCTTGACAGGGCCTTCAGCTAGGGCCTTCAGCAGCAGGGCTTTGAGGGCCTGAGGGCTGGTCCACACACTAAGCAAGCAGCAGAGAAAGCACCAGTCAGCAGCAGGAGATGCACAGCAACAGCAGGTATGGATGGCAACCGCCAGCAGCAGGAGAAGCACCAAGCGGAGTTAAGACCACCAGCGGAGAAGCACTCAACCACCAGCAGCAGCACCAGCAGCAGACAGCACCAGCCAGCAGGAGCACCAGCAGCTAACGAGGTAAGCAAGAGAGACAGCAACCAATCCGCAGGAGCAAATGGGCACCACCTACAGAGCTAACGGGCAAGCTCCTATGAGCTCAGGTCAGGCCAGGCGGTGGTGGGTGTTTCTGTCCTTTCTATACGCAGACGCGGCTGGTTTAGAGCAGTAATGGTACATAAGGATCCCTCTCTACTTCCCCATGCGTGTTCTCTCAAGATGGTCTGGCAAGCAGGTCTTTCTCTGGAAATGGGTGACTGCTTGCGAGCTGCATCCTTTATATCCACGGAGTCTGAGGCAATTCATCTCCCCCGCTATGCGCAGGTTGAATGCTTTGCATTCGCTAACGCATCTGCTACGCATCTGCTATGCTCTATAGTGTCCGTGATGCATCCGCATCATCCGCTATGCATCCGCTCCTTCCGCTACGCATCCGCTTCGCTATTCTCCCCCGGAACCCCTGCAGATGTGTCATCCACTTCCATCTGCTTCCATCCGCTAGGCTTCCTATGAACATCTGCTTTACATCCCCGCTACATCCTCCCCACGTCCGTTCCTTTCTGTTGTTTTCCATTCTGTTTATACAAATTTGGGGCACTTTTGAGAATGGATAACAACGGATGGAGCCACTCCCGAAATGTTGCTCGTCCGCTGTGTCCTTTTTGCATACGTTTTGCATCCATCAGCCAGTGTGACCTAGCCTTAAGGAGTTTAAATATGCAGCAATTTATCTTTAGTTGTTGAGAGATTGATAAAATGGAATTGTTTTCTTCTGTTGTCATGAGATTCCAGTAGGAATTACGCTGTTAGATATTTCACAAAAAAATTAAAAGTTCACATACAGATTCAAAATATTCAGATGCTTCAGTCACTTTAGACTTACAATATTTCAAACTTGGCAAAACCTTGGCATCATTAGACATTATGAGAGAAAAATACCAAAATTTTCCCATGTAGAAAATACTTATCAGTATCTATGAAGATGTTAGAGCTCAGCCAACTAAACTCCAGTAAAGACAAGAATGAGAAGCCAAGAATAGCAATAACAGAAAAGTACATAATAAAATCCCTAAGCTGAACATTTTTCACCAGGTTTCTTTGTGAATCTAGAGGGACTTATTATCTCTCCCTTCTCCTCCCAACAATCCATCTGCAAGCAAAGGAAGGTAGAGCACTGATTTCCCTAATGGCATGTCTGGACAATCCCCATTTCTTAATTGCAAATACTTGATCATTTTAGATATAATAATAATAATAATAATATCAAATGTTTGAAAACAGAAGCATGTGACACTTTTTATACACTTTTAATACCCATGTGGTATTAAGGATTCATACTACAGAAATGTATCATACTGTTAATATTGTGCAAATTCACAGCTAATGCCATTATACTATCAAAGGAGCAATTAAAGAATGAGAATCTGTATTAAGATTAATACCCAGATAAATCTCAGCTGGTCCATTAACATGATAACGTCCAAAATTTCTGTATAATACTTGGTATACCTCTCCCTTTCTTCTGTCACCACTTTAATTCAGCTAACCTCTCTACTTTCTCCTAGTATTCTCAAATTGTTTTAAGAAACGAAGCACACATAGCAATTTCATTTAAAACATTATGTAAAGATAAAATTAACACAATAACTAAATAGTAAATTAACATTCCTCATTGTACCTAACAGCTTTGAAATGAATATATATATAAATGTGTGTGTGCGTGTGTGTGTGTGTGTGTGTGTGCTGTTCAGCTTCCTTCGGGTATTATCCCACGTCATTGTAGTGCTTTTAAAG
>BHFT01029886.1:0-29555 GCA_004320025.1 Laticauda laticaudata | reverse complement strand
GAGTACACAACGGATGCATCGCGTTTTCCAATGGATGGCAAGCTTTTTTGTCTGTTTTACATCCTCTTTGCATCCAATGGTGCATTGGGACATGGGCTTTTGGAAATTGAATTGTTGTGATTTAGAGTTCTTATTGAGAACATTCAAAAATATGTTGGAGAACAAATTGGAAAACAAAGATCTCAATATCTCAAAGCATGAGAATCTGCGTAAGAAACCTGCTGGAGTTATGGTTGAAATGGTCATCATCATTATTTTAGCCATTATCTATCCACTGCAGGATAGAGGCCTCTTCCATACATTTCCAACCTATATAACCCTGAGTTTACTTTTGCCAATTGAGCCCGTAATATGTGCTGATGTTGCCAGTCCATCTGGTTTTTAGGTCTGTGTAAATGTACATCTATGAGGAGGTGATAAGCCACTGGGAAAGCCAAGAGAAGTCATCAAAACCACAAAAAAGCAAACGCTAGCATATTTGGGAAATGTGATTGAATTGAATTTGTTGTCACTGTACATATATACACAGTATACATACAACGAAATTTACATAACACCCAGAGACTAGACTCAGCATGTACACACACGACAATCCCCAAACACCTCCCCACCTGTCAAAATTCTCTGCCTCCTAAAAACACCCAAGCATCCACACAACAGACCAAGTAATACTGTCCAACAGCTCACTGATGGCGATCCTTAAGTTCATTGTTAAGTGCATTTATAGCTCTGGGATAAAAACTATTCAGAAAACGTGTGGTCCAAGTTTTAATTGTTCTGTATCTACTGCCAGAAGGCAACAGTTCATAAAGATTGTAAACAGGATTGGAAGAGTCTCTGAGAATGTTGTGCAACTTCCACAAACTGCGAGATATGAAGATGTCATCCAGGGCTGGTAGCTGGAGCCCAATGATATTCTGTGCAGTTTTAATGATTCTCTGTAGAACCTTTTTGTCCGCTACAGAGCTGCTCCCATACCATACAAGAATACAGTATGTCAGGATCAATGGTGCTGCGGTAGTAAGACATCTAGAAATAGATACTGAGGTAGATTTATCTTTCTGAGCATTCTTAGGAAGTGCAGCCTCTTCTGTGCCTTCTTCACAAGCATGTTAGCATTCATAGATGCAACCCCCAGAAAACTACAGCATATTTCACTTAATGCTCCAAGGAAAGATTGGAGGCAAACACGGTCCAGGCAGAAGAACATCATGGCTTCAAAATCTAAGGGGCTGCTTTGGACAAAACTCAACATCACTTTTTTGTGCAGCTGTTGATAAAAATAGGATTGCCAACATCCAATGGCTGATATGGCACAAGAAGAAGAAATGTACATCTGCAAATATGCATGTACTTAAGTGCCAGCTGACATATTTCCCAGACCTCCAGATTTTCCCCTGTAAAACTCAAAGATGCTCAATTCTATTCTTGCTCTTTCTTGAGATAATTTAGTCAGTGTTTATATTTCCTTCAAATACTGTAACTGTATGAACGGAATGAGATACAACTAGAAAATTACTAATTGATAAGATATTTGAAAACGTTGCTTTGGTATTGCAATATACAACTAGAAAGTATTGAGATATACAACTAAAAAGCTCTGGGCACCATATACCCTATCTCAAAACAAAACAAAACACCCTTAAGTGTGATCTTTAGAACCTCTTCTGAATTGCCAAGGAAGGAAAAATGGGACACAGTCGTATTAACTGCATTAAATTACCTTACTACATTAATTTCCATATTGGTTCCACATACCCCTCATCTTCTCACCCCACCCCACAACCCCAATGTTTTTATTCTCATCCTGAACATGGTCTTCAGCTTCTGGAGCAGTGGCATTTTGTGCAGACATCTTACCAAGAGAAGAAAGCTTACAGAGCCACACATCACTCTGTTGCTAAGTCTACATCTTTCATTGCCCATAATATCCCACTGTTTGGACAAAACCACTTCTTATCACACCTTGGGTGGGAAAAAAGGGCCAGGCATTGCAACCACAGTCTCCAATCCCTTCTGATTCCATACCAGTACTATGAGAGTTGTATTGTTGTCATGTTGAATTGCCCATTACAGATCTCCCTAGTACAGTGGTCACAACTGGGATGGAAATTCAGTTGTTAAGAAAAGTGGTTGTTAAGTGAAAAAGAAATTATGCTTATAATCTTACTTTAACTTTCTGTTGCTTTACCAACCTGCAAGTTTATAAATACAAACATTGGTCAAAAAGTTAGTTTTTAAGCAGCCTTATGATTGGGAACAGTCATTAAACAAGGCAATTGCTGAACAAACTACCTGTATACCTCTTTAAGGCTGTGGCTAGAAATTTTCTAGGATTTCAGCTCCTCAAATTATACTGTAGAAGCTGAAATCTCACCTTCCTTTGTTCTGCATAGAAGATGGTACCCCACATAACACTTATTTGTTTTGTTTTATTTTTTTCATTTATTACTTCCAAGACTTAAGAAGTATTTGATTACATCCCTTCCTCATTTGTGGATGGATATACTCAGAGGTGGTATTCAGCAGATTCTGATCAGTTCTGGAGAACCGGTGGCGGAAATTTTGAGTAGTTTGGAAAACCGGCAAATACCACCTCTGACTAGAGATTTTACAGTATTCTTCCCCTGCCATGCCTACCAAGCCAGGCCCACAGAACTGGTAGCAAAAAAATTAGAACCCCATCACTGGATATACCCCAAGACTATGCCATATGCTCCTTTCTGATAGTTCCATTTTTAGGCAGACGGAATATGCTGGCCAACCTTGGCTACTCTATTTCTTCAAGTATGCCCCCAAAGGGATTATTCTTATTACCTTTTTCCTTTATGAATTATGGTCAGCCATTCCATGCTTCTAGAAACTTTTCCACCCATTATAATTCCTGCAAGGAAATGCTTGGATTGTGTAAACCATTTTCCCACAATAAATGCATCAAATGTTGAAGCTAGAAACGTGAGCACAAAGGCCCATGCACGCAAAGCACATCTCTGCAGAGGTTTAGCTATGAGGTTTGGTTTTAATTTCTCTACTGTACGTTTGCATAATTATTAGTTAAGCCAAATATTTATATTCTTTCTCTGTGTTAAAAAAAAACCCAGTGATATTAACATTACTATTTTTATCTGAGGCATGCAACTATCCAAGATCTTTATGAATACCAACCTGTGACTGCAGGAACATAATGATCTAAACTTTATCTGACTGCCATAAAAATAACATTAGTGGAGAGAAGAGGCAGCCCCCAATTAAAACAACTAAAGCAAGCCTATAAAAAACTTTGCAAGTCAAAAAACATCATTTTGCAGACCTGTACAGCAATGAAAGGTCTGTGGTTTGTCTTCCTTTGCCTGTTCGTTCAAGCAAGTGAAGCAAGAATATACTCCAAGTGTGAAATGTATAAAGAATTGAAAAAACATGGAATGGAGGATTACTATAAAGTTGGCCTAGGTCACTGTAAGTTTTCTTCTTTGAATGCACTACTTCTTTCCTTGCTGGAGGCTTTTACTTAAGCCCTGTATGATGATCATCTAACTGTATATCATTTCAGTTTTATTTTGGAGGAAGTTTCTTTTTTCTTTAATGTCTACAATTTAAAAAGAACATCCATATTAAGGTCAAAAATTAATTAACATGAGTATGCAAGTTCCATTGTTTAAGCAAAATTATCTGTAGGGCAGCAGAAGAAGGACCACCCATAACTATCCCCCTTGGTACATGAATCATGCACATGAAACATTAAAAAAGGAGTGGGTTTGTCATGAACACAAGTTTTCCTTTGACAGTGAATCAATGATTCATGTTCAATTGCTATGATTTCCTCCTAGGGTTATGTTTGATCCTATTTAGCAGTGGGTTCAACACTGAACATTATGTGTACACTGAAGGACACCCATATTATGGTTTATTTCACCTGAGTGGTCTAATATGGTGCACAGATGGGAGACATAACAGCCAGAACATTTGCCGAATAGATTGTGAACGTGAGTGACTTCCTTCATACTTTTCCATTAATTGACCCAACAACCTGGGTTCCATTATCAAATGAATCGAAGTAAAAATTACCCTGGAAATAAAGCCCTAAGCCCGTCGAACTTTCTTTTATCAAGCTACTAGCTTGATACCTGTGCTTCGTTACAAAACTATGTGGTGGGACTTAGTTTTGGGGGAGGAAAATAAAGGGAAAAAATTCTGCCTCTGCCTACCAGTATCCATCAGTATTCATCTGGCTAGTGTCCTGTCAATGTGTGAGAGAGTTGAGGCTGTTTGGAAACTGAAGCAGTATTTGCTGTGTGAGCAAGAAGGAGACAGCAAGGAGCCTGGCCGGGGCTAGCTCAACTGTTCTGTACTAAAGCTGCTTGGTGTTGTGAAATTAAAACTGAAACTTCTCTCCTCTGCTTGTGTTTTGCATTTGGAACAGATTTCTTTCAGGTGGAGAGGGGGAGTAGAACTCCTTAGCATCAGAGCGTGTTAATAATAATATAGGAAATATTAATGCTCTGATGGTCATTTTGGAAAATTCTTTCTTAGTGAGCACCTAGAAGCCAAGAGGAACTTACATGCCAAATTTCAAGTTTGTAGGCTTTACAGTTCTGGAGATTTTGTCATGTTGTGGTACTTCGCTTTTATATAGAGAGAGATATAATGATCTGTACACAACAGTCTAAGGTATTCTCCCAAAGATCCCATTCCCAGCATTTTGGACATCCCTAATAAATAAAAAATATGAGAGCCTGTGTGGGATTTAGTGATTGAAATGGAAGGCTGGCTCTCATTAATACAGAGAACCAGATCACAATTGAGACTTCCTTGAATGAAGTGCACTGGAAACTACTTGCCATGAAATTCTAAATCTCTTGCAAGATCATCTTAAGCCTGGGAGATTCCACCATCACTGGAAAGCCAAAGGTCAGCATAGAAAGACTATTGGCGTTTTGTGGATGTTTCATTACTTAAAATCCCAGTTTTATCATGGAAGGAACTTGATTTCATTAAAGCTTTCCTTTTCTTCTGCCACAGAATTCCTTGATGACGATATTACAGATGACATTAAATGTGCTAAGATAATTGCCAGGACTAGCAAAGGGATGTTGTTTTGGTAAGTAATGTCTACTACATTAATTCTAGGAAAAAAAATAAAAAGTGGTATTTAAAAAGTGGTAAATAAAAAGATTTAATCTTACAAAACCTTGGTAGAAGTCCCTTATTATTAGGGGGTAATATTATCTTTGTGTATGAAATGCAACTCTTGAATCTTCTGTATTTTGCTGTGGGCCCTGCTTGTTTTGAAAATAAGTTGGGGGAAAGAAATAGAAGAATGCAGTTGTGGAAGCTATTAGATAACAGGGATGTGATGAGCCAGTTTGGTCTAGACTCTAGAGGTTAAGGTGCTGGCCTTAAGAACCTTAGGCTGTGAGTTCCAATCCCACTTTAGGCCAGCTGGAGGACTTTCGGCCAGTCATTCTCTCTCTCAGCTTAACCCACCTCACAGAATTGTTACTGTGGGGAAAATAGGAAGTAGTAGTAATAGGTATGTTCACCACCTTATTTATAAGCAATAATAATGATGGGATTAAAAAAACCAAATAAAATATATGAGATTTCTCACTTTGGGAACTCTGGAACATTCCATTCCCCCCCTCCCTCACCCAACCATGTCAAATTTCAGTTTCTGATCATGCCATTCCAGGGACAGTTTGGCATTTTCTAGAAAGAAAACCTCTGAAACAGAAGTGGTTCAAGATTTTTCTGGACAGGATGTGCTGAACAATACAACCCTGTTTCCAGTCCAGATCACAAGAGAACACTTCAAATTATTTCTGCTTTAGTGGATTAATTGGAGTGTGGTGGCTGCAGTGGTTGGAGGTTCGCAAGCTCCCATTAGAGACCTGAGTGTTGGGTGGGATGAGCTCCCATCATTTGCTCCAGCTCCTTGATGGGGACATAAAAGGAATCCCCACAGGCGTCCTCCTAGCAACAGTGATGTCACCAGTTGATCCTTTCATCAGGAAATGCCTTAAATAGTGCCTCCAATATGAAGGGATGGGGTGGATTTATTTTCAAAATATGCCAACCACCCCCAGAATGACAGAGGAGATGGAATGTATGTTCCAAATTTGTACAGAATATTCTGTTCCCAAATTAATGCATTTTGCTCATCAATATAATTTCTATGAAATATGAGGTCCACTATGGGATAGTTAAAAGCACTGAAGTCAGGAGATTCAGAATTCAAATCTTTTCTGAGCCATGGGAGCTGACTAGATAACTTTGCCCCAACTATTAACACTCTAAAACAGCCCAAACTATCCACAAGATTGCTGTAAAGGGGACCAATAACAGAAAGGAGCACTATGTATGCAACCTGAAGCTTTTGGAGAAAAGATTGGATATAAATCTGAATAAACAAATAAGTCTCAAATAATGCAAAATAATGAGAAAGCAAAGACATTTCCAGTCTATATATTAAGGTCTGGTCCGAGCAGTTGCCCTACCCATGCATATTTTTGTTATTTCCTCACAATATTGACCATTTTGACCTGAGAGTCTTCTTTTATATTTCTGTTTCTTCCTGTATGGGCTCAGAAAAGGAATTGTTTGCACACTGTAGATGCAATATAAAAGCACATTTTGGAATGTACTTATTGCATTAAAATCCATTGCTGGAAAGATGCCATTTTTTAAAAAAAACAATGACATCTTTGTTATGTATTTAACCTATTCTGCTCTCCTCTCCTATTTCTTTAGGACACGCTTCTACGAATACTGCACTCACCCTGTGCCCCAAATATTATATTGGGAATGTGTATGAAATACAAGAATCAATGTACCATTTTGTTTCCTTTCTGCTTTTGGATGACTCTGTCCAGTCCAAACAGCTTCTGGAATGACTGTACCTGCTGCTTGGAAACTGGCTTCCCATCTGAACCTCGGTCAGTCACAAGTAGTTTGCCTTCTAAACCAGGGAAACTGAAATCTAATCCATTTTCAGGAAACAATTTTTGTAACCCTCAAATTTTATGAGCTTTGGAATAGTATGTTAGATCCATCATTTGAACTCTAAGTACAAAATTTTAAAAATAGTATAAATTCTACTTAAAAGTACATGAAACAGCCAACTGATAGGAATATTTATGTTTCCATTGTATGACTTGAAAATATGCAAAATGGAAGGACAGAGTATAAAAATAATATTGTTTAAATGTTGACATATTCTATACTTCAGATGAAAAATCAGACTAGGTTACAAGTTTTAAAATTCACCTTTGTCTCATTCAATGTCTCATATCTGGTCAATTACTGAATTGAATGCTAGAGGTCTTGCTGGCCGTGTCTTGGATCATAGTCCCCTCTTATGGCTACTAGGAAAGAGGGATTTCTCTGTGGTTGAATTTGTGCTCAACAACCATCTATCTACAGTTGCATCCTTGAGGTTCCTGTATGCCAGTACTAGAAAAATATATCTCCACACCCAGAGATTCATAAGATCATAACATGTATGCCTGTGGATACCAAGCAAAATTTTTTCCAGAGTTTATAATCAGTACTTTAAATATTATATGCTGCATATAATACTTTAAAAATAAGAGAAAAATGTATTCAGCATCTGGTAAAAAGCAGAACAGGGGAACTACTGCACTTTATGGGGCAAGATATTTCATAAATTATTTGATTCATCTTTGGATCCAGATTTGGCAGCTCCTATCCCTCTGGTGAATGAGAAGGATGTGGGTAAATGTGGATGGGTGTGAGGCGGGATGTATGTGAGAAAGAGCAAATATATATATTGTAACAAGTAAAGATTTGCTGCTATTTTAAATTCACTGGGTCTCCATGTATTCTAAAGAGCCAGTTGTGGCTCAGTGTTTGGTTGAAAATTATTTGAGTGTGGCTATTTTTCAGGGCTATGAATATTGAAGAACGTTAGCACCCACCCTTCTCCTAGAAGAATGAAATATTTTAGGAAATATTTTAAAAGACAAGATAAAATAATTCCCCTAAAAGAGAAGTAAATATCTTAAAGGAAACAGAAACCAGAACCTCAGCTCCCTGCCTCCAGCAGACATTTTGGTGCACATTAAGAAAGACTGGGCCAGACTATCTACAAGACAAAAGACCTCCAGCTCCAGGGTGATGGGATTAAGACATGAGCCTTAAGACATTATAGGATTATCTAGCAGCAGGGCTCACTGCATTGCAAAATTTCCTAACAACATTGCATCACCCAGCAAGGTTCAAGCAAACCTATCTCAGACAAACTCCTAAGATTTGCACATAGCCCCATGGGAATCTGACAGCAGCCAATAGAATACATATGCTTGCAAAAGAAACAGGAACATTGTAATTTTATCAAACTTTTAATCTAAATTTTCAATTTGAACTTGTAAATTGAAAGCATTTTTTTCAAAGACTTCTCAAAGAGCTTTGTCCTTAAAGGGCCTGTCACATAGGTCAACGGATGCAAAAAGTATGTAAAAAGGACACAGCAGACGAGAAAATTTTCCATCCGTTGTTATCCGCTCTCAAAAGTGCTCTCAAAAGTGCCCCAAATTTGCATAAACAGAGCGGACAACAACGGAAAGGAACGGACGGGAGAGGATGTAGCCAGGATGTAAAGAGGATGCTCCACGGAAGCCTAGCGGATGCCTAGCGGATGGAAAGCGTTCACTGCGCATGTGGGGAGGATGCATTGCATCAGCCCCGTGGATATAAAAGGATGCAGCTCGCAAGCAGGTCACCATTCAGAGGAAAGACCTGCTGCCAGACACATCTCCAGCCAACAACCATGGGGAAGAAGAGGAAGCCTGTGCCATCTTCTGCCAGCCCTGGCAAGAAGGACAGGGCCACCATCCCACCCCCTGGCCCTGACTCTGCTTCTGCTGGGCTTCTGCTGCTTGGGCTGACTCTGCTGGTGCTGGGGCTTCTGCTGGGGCTTACTCTGCTCGCGCTGCTCTGGTGCTGGGGCTCTGCTGGGCTTACTCTGCTGGCACTGCTCCTGGTGCTGGTGCTTCTGGTTGCTCCTTACTCTGCTGTGCTGCTCCTGGTGCTGCTGGTGCTGCTTTTGCTGCTGCTGCTGTTGTTGCTGCTGCTGCTGGTGGTGGTGTGGTGGAGCAGCCCCTAGAACCTTGAAGCCCCTCTGATGAGGGCCCAGAAGGCCCTGCCAAAGGGAGGAAGAGGCATATGCAAGATAGGGAGAGGGGGCAATACTCAATCGAAGAGGAACATGAGGATGAGGTGCTCAAATGCTGAGGGAGAATGAGTACCTCTGATGGAAGGGACACAGGCTCTATCGAGACACCAAGAGGAAGCAGGCGGCTTGGAGAGAGAAGTGGAGACCTGGGCTACACTTTTGGAGGTCCTCCTCGGGTGGTGGACGCACATGCACACCTGGTACGGGAAGCTGCACCTCAAGAAGTCTGGCCAGGCCACGGTCAAGCTCACTGACCAGGAGACCTATGTGTTGGCCAAGTGCAGCTTCTTGAGGGTGAGATCACCACCGAGGGAGCGCATCCCTCTGTCAACCCTCTCTCTCAGGCAGCCCAAGAGGCCAGTCCTCTTCTGGCAAGAGTCAGCTCCTGTGTCCAGGTAGGTATCTGTGGAGCATCCATGACGGAGACCCCCGACAGCTGCACTCCCCATGGCGGAGTGCGTGGAGGACCCCCTGATGCAGTGGGAGAAAGGAGGCGGCACTTCCACCACAGCCCAACCCGCATCCACACCCAGCTCCACCTCCACAGAAAAGGCAGAGAGGGCAGACCGGAGGGGCAGAGCCACACTGTCCTGCTGGAGATCAGGGACACCATCAAAAACAGCATAGATCTCCTCTCTTCAGCTGGTACACACCACATACCATCTTCAAACCTCAAGCCCTCCTCACCTACATCAACCAGACCCTCATGACATGTCCGAATCACAGTACCAGGTGATCAAGGAGAGGATCACAGGTCTCTTTCACAAACCCTCCAGGCCCAGCTGAACCTGCCTCCGACCCAGTCCAGGTTCTGCTCCTCCACCCCAGGTGATGTCACAGCCCTTCCAAGACTTTCCACAGGCCTCACCTACCAAGGCTAATGGCTACCAGGAGTTCCAGCGCAGCACAGGCAGCCCTTCCCAGTTCAGGCACAGGTTCATCAAACGCCACCGATGCCACTGATGCCACTGATGCCACCGATGCCACTGATGCCAGCGATGCCACCGATGCCACCATGCCACAGATGCCACCCAAGCCACAGATGCCAACCCACACCACAGATGCCACCCACACTCACCTCGCTCAGCTGCAGACCAGACAGCCCACTACACTCCTCTTCTCCACCCCACAGCCAAGCCCAGCCTCAGAACATCTGTCATCGGTCTTGGGACTGACACCCCATGTCAATGGAGAAGGGGCTCTCAACATTACGGGACTGAGCCAGCTCTTCTGAGAGCTTCCTCCACACACCATCCTCTGTTGTCTCTCAGGGCCAGGCACCCCAATGGTGCCTCAGACCAGCCACCCAGCAGCAGCCACCTCCACACCCTTCATCCCTGAGACTATGGCATGCCTCAGAGTGACTGAGAAGAGTGTCAGAGACTGGGACACTTTACTTGGGTCATATTGCTTTTACAGTTTGTTATTAATAAAGTTTATCTTTGCTTCACACACTTGGTTCAGTTCTTTTAGTAAATAAAGTCTTGGTGGAGACTTTTAGAAATGGTTTAAGCCTTTGCATGCTTGTGTGATGGGTAAGGATAGCAGTGGTATGGGCATGGATACCTGTGGGATGGGTAATAGCTGTGGGATGGGTTAGGATAGCAGTGGGATGGGCATGGATACCTGTGGATGGGTAATAGCTGTGGGATGGGTTAGGATAAGACAGTGGGAGGGCAGGGATACCTGTGGTATGGGTAATAGCTTGGGATAGATAAACCTCCAGTGCGAGCATAGTGGGACTGTATGGTCCACCCTCCAGGTGCCACACCTATGGCCCTTTATTATCATAACATTTAATCATTCATCAACACATTTCAACAAAAACACAACTCTTGATTAAATGCCCTGTTCATTGTAGGGCCACTCAACATACATGGCACAATCTCATCCGTGTGATGAGACAGGCTCAGGAAGCATCCAATTAAGCATCAACCATCCTGTCTTGCCGCTCCACTGCTCCAGTGGGGAGTTCACCAGGTTTCAGGAGGTTGTGCTGCTTCTTCCCTTCACGTGAAGCTCTATTGGGGCCTTGCACATCCACAGTTATCTATCAGGTTTTTCCCTTGCCTCCATTCACCAGGCTCCATGTTCCCATTGCCTTGTTGGTGGTCCACGAGCCTGTTTGCAACACTGGGTAGCGGGTGCGCATGAGATTGTGGCAAGATGCAGCAAGCTCCCACGATGTTCCTCACGGTCTGTGGGTGATACTGCATGGTGGGTGAGAAGTACCTGGAACCTGTTGGCCAGGATGCCAAAGGCGCTCTCCACCACCCGCCTTGCCCTGGACAGCCTGTACTTGAAGATCCTCTTCTTCACGGGTAGGCATCAGAAGTTTAGGGCCTTCATGAGGTAGGTTCTGAGGAGAGAGACGTCATCCCCCACGATGAAGTAGGGCACATCTTGGTGTGTTGTTGGGCAGGGGGTCTGGATCTGGGAAGCCCATTATTAGGTTGCGTTCCAGCCCCTCCTTGAAGTGACTGGCGTTGTACACCTTGGCATCTGAAGATGACCCGTTGCCTGAAGCATCGATGTACATGAAAGTCAGCATCGACCATGCGAGAGGATGATGCTGAAGAAGCCCTTGTAGTTGTGATAAGTGGACCCTGACTTGCTGGAGCTTTGCAGGCCACGTGCTTCCCATCTATGGCTCCAACGGGTGAGGGAAGTTCCACTTCTGATACCACTGCTCTGCAACTTTCTTCCAGCCTTCTTCAGTGGAGGGCACTGGAGGAGCTCCTCCAGGTATTATTCGATGATGCCTGCACCACTTCTCTGACTACAATGCTAATGGTGTTGTGTGGCACCCTCCAGGTGTACTGCATGCTCCTGTACGTGGACCCGGAGGCCGAGTGCACAGAGTCAGTGCCACCTCAGCCAGGGTCTAGGCTGGTGCTTGAAGTTGGTGTTTGCCTTGGTCTTAACCTGGGTCTCAGCCGTCCACAAACTTCGTCAAATATGGCTGGCGGCATCCTCATGAGTTCTGGAATGCACGAGAGTCTTCTTTCCTCAGCTCCACCATCAGCTTGTTATTACAGTCCGGTACTCGGCTCTTCTCGCGATCCATCTTTGGACCCAGAACATTCTTGGACGCCCCTTTTCTTCCGTAGAAGAGGTGAAAGAGCCTGTAGATGGCTTTCGCATCTTGCAGAACGATGGCGGCTACCAAAAGGAGTGTGCGACGATCCATGGTGGAGATAGCTGGATGCTTGGAAGAGCAAGAGCAAGATGAAGAGGTCTGCACAGCAGGGCTGCTGACTGAAAGTGAGATCCAGGTGATTTTCCCCCCTTTTATAGGAAATATAGGTTTTCCGCTAGTGTCCTTTTACAATTCCTAGGCTTTTGCATCCTCTAGGCATCTTGAGACATCCTAAATATCCGAGATACGTCCCCTATATGAACGTTTTTTCTGTTTTAATGCTTGTATGCGAGCTGCATCTGCTTTCATCCTTTCTACATCCATGTAACTAACGCTGCGTGTCCGTTCCGCGTCCGTTTCGCTTCCTCCCTGTGCTCCCTTTTCGCTAGAGCGGATGCGAGTTGCACAGATGCACAGCGGATGCTAGTGGATATAGCGGACACGTAACGGATGACGACGGACGTATAACGGATGTTCCCCATATTGGTAGCGGATGTATAACGGACGCGTTGGATACTTAAAGTTTTGTGCAGCTCAAAACTTTTTGAGCAGATGAAATGTCAGTAGACGGATGCTGGACAGATGGAGAGTATGAAAAATGGATGCAGTGAGTACAGAACGGGTACATCACGTTAACCAACGGATGGCAAGTGTTTCTCTCCGTTTTACATCCTCTTTCCATCCGTTGGTGCTTTGTGTGACAGGGGCTTAAATTGATGCATTGTTTGAATTTTTAATGTAATCTAAGACTCTTCTGTAGCTGAGCTTTTATAGCCATTCATAAATTCCTCTCAAAGACAGGGGAAACAACACAATAAAATCACCTCAAATAATGTTGAAATAAACTTTCCTATATTATTGTTATTACTATAAGGAAAATAGGAAATTTAGGGAGGGAAAGGGAATGGGGAAAAGGGAGTGTGAAATACAAGGGGGAAGAGAAAAAGAAAGAAAAGGGAGTATTGGCTTCTAACTCTTCCTAGCACAGTACAAGATAAACACACTCCAACCTCAATTTTTTGCTTTTACACATTAATATATAACTAGCCATTTCTGTAACATCAAATCTTTCTAATCAATGAAACCAAGGTCAAAGTTTCATATATATTTTTCTTCACAAGGACAAATTCCAGAAGTGATATCCAAAAAAGGACATATTTTCCTCTTTAAATAATCAAGTTTATTCCTGCTTTATCTTCCTTGCTATGGAAATAATGTGTATTTCTATTTACACCCAGTAATATTTGTGAGCTCTCACCATTTTTATTTTCAAATTCTTTGGCCTTACTGAAAAAAAAAGAGAGGGGGAACCTTTTTTTTTTTTTCACCCTCCTCTTTCCTTTAAAGTACTAAACTTTTTTTAAAACCCCAAAAATCACTTTTTTAAAAAAATCCAAACTTTCTAATGCATCTTATTCTTTGACTTTTTAGCATACAGGCTTTAAACTTCAATACTGCATTCAGTTCCCTCCCTCCAAACTTCCCTTATAGATTTCTTTTTTCTTTTATAAACATCCTTTTCAACATACAGAGTTTTTCTTTAAACTAATACATCATTTTCTTTAACTTTCTCTTAATACAGGTACTCTCAGATAAATTTTCAACAGCTTTTGCCTAGTTTAAGAATTACTTAAGCATTGTGAGTGTGGGTGTATACACACACGCGCACACACACAGAGATGGTGGGATTCAATAATAAAAAGAGGGAAACATTGCAATTGTTTCTAAAGATTGATTAAATTTTGAAAAGAAATGTGAAAGATTTATAGGAAAATTTATACCAGTTATTGGAATGAATTTGAATAATTATTTTGCTTATTAATAGTAAATAATTTATAAGATAAATCTGTATGACTATCCAATGGTATGCTTATTAACAGCTAAGTAATAATGAAGAAGGGAGGGAAATATTTCAGTTGTTCTCAAAGATTGATAGATATTGAAAAGAAAGGTGAAAGATTTACAAGGTTCATACCAGTACTAGAATGATTTTGAATAACTATTTTGTTTTCTAATGTGTGTGTGTGTGTGTGTATATATGTGTGTGTGTGTGTGTGTGTATGTGTGTTATATGTGTGTGTGTGTGTGTGTGTGTGTATATATATATATATGTGCTGTTCAGCTTCCTTCGGGTATTATCCCACGTCATTGTAGTGCTTTTAAAGTTGTAGCAACGTTTAGCAGAATCTCAGCAGAAATCTTCAGCAGAATTCTTCAGCAGAAACTACAATGACGTGGGATAATACCCGAAGGAAGCTGAACAGCACATGTAAGTACCCGCGAAAATTTAAAAAAAACAATATATATAGTTTTTTGCCATGTTTTTAGATATTTTTTTTTTACATTTTCAAGGGGAATACAAGCAGGTCTGAATGATGAGATCTACATGATATAAAATAGATATTAGAAATTTAAATGTTATAATTTTAGAGGCACCAAATTCAGTGTTTAATTGAGATTTCATATGATAATAACAATAAGATTTAAAGTTGTTGCACTTCGATTGGCAATCATAGGGGGAATTTTGCTTCTTTAAGAATGTTGGGAAGAGAACATATAATTGTAAACAAGACAGACAAAAGCATAAGTACAATGAAGAAAAAGATATAGAAATTTAGGTAAAAGAAATACAATTGAATAAGAAGAAAATGAGATAACCATAAAAGAAAATTAAGAGAAGTAAAGGGAGAAATAGTGAAAGTTAGAAAAAGAGTAATAAGATATGAAGTGATACATGAGATGAATATGCATATGAAATTGTGTCTGTATGGAAATGTGATAACCCGGAACAATGCTGTACTCAAATAAGATGTTTTATTTGCTTTGTAAAAATTCAATAAAACTTTATTAAAAAAAAAAGAAGTGGTGGGATTCAAAAATTTTTACTACCGGTTCTGTGGCCGTGGCTTGGTAGGCATGATGTGATGTGGTGGGCATGGCTTGGTGGGCATGGCAGGGGAAGGATACTGCAAAATCTCCATTCCCATCCACTCCAGCGGAAGGATACTGTAAAATCCCCATTCTCTCCCCACCCCATTAACCTGCTTTTCAGCTCAGTTCTCCTGTACAGGGCAACAAAAGATGACCCAAACGATCAGCTGGGACTTGGGAGGCAGAGAATAGATGCGGGGTGAGACCAGTCAGAGTGGTATTCCAAACTAATCAAAATTTCTGCTATTCTGTTAGAATAAATTCTGTTAGATTCTGTCTAATCTGTTCGATTCTCCGAACTTCTCAAAATTTCCACTACCAGTTCTCCAGAACTTTCTCCAGAACTGGTCAGAACCTGCTGAATACCACCTCTGACACACACACGCACACACACATATACACACACATTTTCAAATTTTGGGTTAAACCTTTCTTTCAGTTGCACATATCGAGCAGAGAAAAATGTATCCTGATTCCAGTTAACTCATTAAGTTTGAATCACTCCTTCCAGCTTATCTTCATGGAGTAAAATCTTTTTCTTCTCTGGATGTATCAAAGACTGGCAGGCCTTTCTTTTTTACCACATCCTCAACCTTGTTTATGTCCTTAAAGAAAAAGTTCCAGATTTGCCTTTTTTCTCGATGCTCTTTTTTCAGTTGTGTTGAGAGGTTTACATTTGAACCATGGTAATGAGGACAAAAGTAAAAGTTAATATCTAATTCTTCCAAAACTGTGATGAACTCCTCTGCATTTTCAACTACTTGTGAAACTGCCTCAGCAGTTGGTAACATTCTCCATAGGATTTTTTATCATCAGAGAATGACTGGTTAATGGATTGGCGTATTTTATAAAATCAGTATTTAACTAATCTATTAATATTTAAAAGGAAAAAGCAAATATCAAAATGTGCTAAAACCAAGGTATGATTAAACAAATAAACAATTGAAAGGATACCCAACCCTCTGGCTCAGTGGTGTCAAACTCAATTTCATTGAGGGCCACATCAGGGTTGTATTTGATCTTGGGGGCCAGGGTTGGTGTGACCCAGTGGTGGGATTCAAATTTTTTTATTACTGGTTCTGTGGGCGTGGCTTGGTGGGCATGGCAGGGGAAGGATGCTGTAAAATTTCCAGTCAGAGGTGGTATTTGCTGGTTCTCCAAGCTACTCAAAATTTCCACTACCGGTTCTCCAGAACTGGTCAGAACCTGCTGAATACCACCTTTGGTGTGGCCTGGATGGACATGGCCAGCTTGATATCACTCATATTGGGTACGCCTGTGATAGCCCGAGCACTCTGCCAGTGAAAATGGGCTCCTGAGCTCCATTTTTAGCCATGATGGTCTCCTGCCAATGACAACAGAGCTCAAGTAGACCACACATGTCCCCGCAGGTCCCATTTTTGCTGGCAGAGGCACTGAGGGGCAGTCACTCACTGTTTCCAGAGTGGCTCTGCAGGCCAGATCTAAGCACCCCGTGGGCCAGATCCAAACCCCGGGCCTTGAGTTTGACACCCCTGCTCTGGCCTCTCATATTAAAAATTGCAACCTTCAAGATTTCTCTTCTCAGATAGGTCCTCCATTACTCCTAATTGGTAGTATTCAAATTTCTTGAGTACAGCAACAGCAGTTCCAGCTACGAGGTTGAGGAGTTTCTGGATTGCCTAGAGAGGATACTAAAGCAAGAATGATTATGTTTTGTCCGGAAAAACACGAGGTAGACCGGGTTCCAACAGCAAAGTCTTTATTTAAGTCAGGATGTAGAGAAAAGAGGAACATTGCCTCAAGCCAGCGCCGGTTTTTTATATCTTTTCCCGCGCCGGCGTTGCAGCCAATGACAGTTGTTTGATTTTGCCGCCCTTCCCGCGGCTGCAGGGATTGTTCAAAAGGAACATCCCTTATCGTTTTAGTAGCCACATGGAATGCATTATTTGAAGCCGGTTATTTGCATACAGAACACCCCTCCCCTCTTGGTTCAGTCCTACGTCGTACGTAGTCTCAGTAAGTAGCGCGGGGCTTCTTCGGCTCGACTGGACCTGGCGCGTTCATTTGTGCGCGTGTCTTTTGAGCGGGTTCGCGAGGGTGTTGCCTGTCTTCTACTGCGCTTTCTCTGGAACCGTCTGGGGTGAGCGCTGCCATCATGCCGCGCCTGATCTGGCTTTGGGCCGGCGGGCTTCGCCGCTCCCTCCCGTTCCTCGGGCAGGGTTGAGCCGTGCTTGGTGGGCCTCCTTCGGTGGATTCTTCATGCAATTTTCTCAAACAGTGAGTCTTCATTTTGCTTCTTTTTGATCGTCTTGGTTTATCGGCATTGTTTTTAAACGGTTCTTTAATTTTTTTTTCGTGTTTTTCCCCCCCTCTTTGGGTTTGAAATTCCTCGTTTTTTTGTCGTTGTTTGGTTTGTGTTTCATCGTTCCTTTCTAAGTTTCGGCGACGGTGAGCTGGTCAATGTGCAACGCTTTCCACTCCCTTGCCATCGTTTTCTACCGTTAAATCGCGTACTGAACTTGGGGCTCTGTTAGGTCTGTGATTTGTCCGGTACCCACCAAATGGGTTCTCCGTAAAATTTGGCGTTACCAGATTGGCCAATTTAAAATCTCCTAGAGTCGTGTAGAGGAAGTCAGGGGGGTTTTCTAGTGTGAAGTTTGGGTGTAGCCGATCTAGCTGCGATCTGAGTTTTCTCCCCATCAGCTAGTTCTGATGGGGTTTTGTTGGTTGTGGTAACTTGGGTTATATGTTGGCGGGTGAGTAGCCTGTTTATTTTGCTTTGGATGTCCCCATTGTCCATCTTTTCTAGGCCTCCTTGGTAAACCTGACCATTCTTTCAGCCCTACCGTTTGCCGCCGGATGAGCCGGCGCTGTGAGGGCATGTCTTATACCCTAGGGAGGCTAGGTATTGTTCGAATAGTAGGCTGTTAGTTGACGTCCGTTATCGGACAACTAGTACGTCTGGGCAGGCCGTGGGTTGCAAAAAGTTTGTCTAGTTCCCTTATTACCATTTCTGTTGTCGTTGATGGCATAATTTTTACCTCTAGCCAATTTGAGTATGCGTCCACGACAATCAGAAACGTGTGTCCCTTGGTGGGGCTGCCGCGAAA
This sequence comes from Laticauda laticaudata, assembly GCA_004320025.1. Taxonomy (NCBI): domain Eukaryota; kingdom Metazoa; phylum Chordata; class Lepidosauria; order Squamata; family Elapidae; genus Laticauda; species Laticauda laticaudata. The sequence continues at coordinate 11,203 of BHFT01029886.1, read as the reverse complement.
TCGATATGGATCCGCGACCAGGGCCCCTTGGGATTTCCCAGTCCTTATAGGTGCTTTGGAGGAGCTGGTCTGGCCTCTCTGGCATTTGTTGCACGAGGTTGACCCAATATTCAATGTCCTTGTCAATGCCCGGCCACCAGACATAGCTCCTTGCAAGGCTTTTCATTTTAACAATTCCCGGGTGTCCCTCATGCAACATGCTCAGACACTTGGTTTGTAATTTTGTTTGGGATGACTATACCCGCTCACCCACAGTAGACATCCCTTCTCTATGGATAGTTCGTTGTCTGGTACGAAAGGTTTAAAAGTCTCGGTTTTTTGATTTTCCGGCCAGCTCTACCTACCCAGTTAAGTATTCGGCGCGGTCAATGGGTCTTTTGCCGTGGCTCTGGCGACATCATTCGCGGGAGATTGGTAGATCGGGGCAGGTCTCTATTTGTAGGGCGCGTCATCGTTGGTGCCGGGTCTTCTTCCGGTTGCTGGCAATGGTGCTCTGCTTAAAGCGTCCGCATGGGAAATTTGTTTCCCTGGCCGTGTATTAGGGTGTATGAGTAGGCTGCTAGGAACTCCGACCACCTAGTCATTCTCGGGGACAGGATGTTTGGTGTGGGCTTGTTTCCCGCCAAAATTCCAGAAAGTAGCGGTTTGTGGTCTGTGACAATTTGAAAAGCCCGCCCGTACAGGTATTTCATGAAAACGTTTTACCCCAGCGACAATTGCTAGGGCCTCTCTGTCCAGTTGGCTGTAGTTCCGCTCGGCTTTTGACAGAGTTTTTGAGTAGTATGCGACGGGCGGCCTCTCTTCCGTCCGGAAAGTTGGTGGCTCAGGATTGGCTCCGACTCCAAACGGTGATGCGTCGCAGGTCACTCTCAGTGGTAAGGTTGTCGCTGAATTGGATGAGAACGGTATTTCGAGGTTAGCAATCTTTTTATTTGTTGAAAGCTTTTCTTTCTTTGTGCCCCAAGTCCAAATTGCTTTTTGTCCAGTAAACCGGTGTAACGGTTCTGCTATTGTGCCTTATTTGGTAGGAATACGTTGTAAAAATTTATTAGACCAGAATGCCTGTAACTCGCTTTTGTTCTTTGGCTCTGTGCGTTATTTATGGCTTTGGTTTTCTTTCGGTGGGGTGTATACCCTCTCCGTCTATTAAATAGCCCAGAAATTCGACGCTCTTTTTAGCCAGGCAGCACTTTCTTTTTTTAACTTTTAGTCCAGCTTCCCTGAATTTGGTTAGTACCTTTTAAGTGTTTGTTTGAGTTGGTTTTTGGTTTTTTGCTGAGATTAGAACGTCGTCGAAGTACGGTACGACTCCTTGTATGCCGTTTAGGAGGCGTTCCATGAAGGCTTTGAAAAACGCCTGGTGCCACACTGACTCCAAATTGGAGTCTCTTACATCTGAATGCCCTTTGTGTGTTAACTATAGTCTGTGCTTACCGCTGTTTCGGGTCTACTGGGAGTTGTGTTGGTATGCTTGTGCCAGGTCGAGTTTGGCGACAAAAATTTTTCTCCCCCAGGGAATGTAGCAAGTGCTGGACTACCTGGCACCGGGTATGCGCTCTGTTGTAGTGCTGTGGTTCAGGGTCGCCTTGTAGTCACCACAGATTCGGATTGACCCATCAGGCTTAATCGGTGTGGACTATCGGCGTTTCCCATTTGGCATGGTCTACAGGCTCTAGCACCCCCTCGGGCTACTAATTTATTTAGCTGTTCCTCGATTTTTGCTTTAAAGCAAACGGAACTCGCTGGGCTTTTAGTCTTTTAGGGCTACTTGTGGGTCTAGACTGAACGGAGATAGGGTTTCCCCGGTACTTGCCCAATGAGCCGTCGAACACGTCCTGGAATTCCCGGATTAGGTCTTCCTCCGCAGTCGGTTGCTGCTCACTCGGTCTAATCCCGGTCATCCCGATGCCCAAAGGCGGAACCATTCGATGCCCAGGAGACTCGGCCTGTCTCGGTTGACTATGGTCAGCGGCAGTATCTCGACATGCTGTTTTATACGAGACCTTGAATTGGCCCATGCCAACTACCGGGATTCGGTTTCCCTGGTAGTCCCTTGAGTGTTAGCCGCTGCTTTTTCAGTTCTGTCGGTCGGATGCCAGGGACAAGTTGCTTTATGGTGTTCCACGAGACCATAGACAGGAAGGATCCCGAGTCCACCTCCATTTCGCAGGGTTTCCTTCAATTTTCACTGTTACGTTGACTTTCTTTCCGCTTTACCGTCTTAGCGCTCCCTATTTTGTAACAGTTTTGATGTGTATTCTCTCTGTTTGCGCGTTTGCTTGTTTCGCGCCACTTTCTCTCGCTCGCCGGGGCTCGCTCGTGTGGGGGAATTGGCGCGTCTCGTCGGGCTGTGTTTTTTCTGTTCCTGCAGAACTTTCTCGATGTGCCCTCGTTTCTTGCAACTTCTGCAGATCTGGCATCGGAACCTGCATTCCGCTCTCGGGTGACTTCCTCCGCAGCCAGCGCATTCCGCCAAAATTTCTTTTCGCGCTCTTTCTTGCCGGTATGTGTGCAGTGGACCTCGTCGTCTCCGTCATCTGACTCGGACGTCTCCCCATAGTCTTCGTGGTGGGTGGTAACGGGAGATTGTTTCCTTCTCGTGGCCGGGTTTTGTTCGTCCCTGCTCGTGTTCATCTGTCTCATGGTAACGGCCGACTTTTTCGCGGCTTCGCGCCCGCTGATGGCCTCAACTAGGTTATCTTAGGCTTGTTCAGTAGCTTACTTTGTGCCGTTGAATCGCTAGCCCCCAAGATTACTCGGTTCCTCATAGCCTCGTCGAGGTTTTGAGAATTCGCACTCTCCCCCTATCTGTCGGAGTGCGGCCCGAAGTCGGCAACCGTCTCACCTTCTTTCTGGTCTCCTCCGGTAGATTCGTGCCGTCTTATGAGGTTTGACACCGTTGGTGCGTAGTGCGTTTTCAGTAGTTTCTGGAGTTCGGACGCAGGTAGCTGCTTAACGTCTCGGGGCTTCGCCAGGGCTTTTGCCATTTTGAAAATGGTCGGTCCGCAGTTGCTGTAGAAAAACGGCTCTTTGCGTTGTTCGGAGATGTCTTCCATCTCATTGCTCTCCAGGTACATCTGGAAGCGGTCTGCATACGAATCCCAGTCTCCTCGTTGGGATTAAAAGGTGCGGGGCGGTGCGTTGTTTCCAGCCATTTCGTTGTCGTCTGGAATTTTCCCTCACCGCCGTGCTCGGTCTCGCGTTTAGGACGATCCCACCTTCGTCGCCAGTGTTTTGTCCGGAAAAACACGAGGTAGACCGGGTTTCCAACAGCAAAGTCTTTATTTAAGTCAGGATGTAGAAAGAGGAACATTGGCTCAAGCCGCGCCGGTCTTTTTATATCTTTTGCCCAGCCGGCTTGCAGCCAATGACAGTTTGATTTTGCGCCTCCCGCGGCTGCAGGGATTGGTCAAAAGGAACCAATCCCTTATTGTTTTTAGTAGCCAATGGGAATGCATTATTTGAAGCCGGTTATTTGCATACAGAACAGATTAACTAATTAGGAAGAAAAGAAAATGGATCTTGAAGTCAACAAAACATATAGAGTAAACTCCAGATTTGTCACCATGAAAAAATTATCAAGAGATGTTTTAGTCCATTTTGTAAGAACAAGTGGCTACATTTTGGATTGTCACTTCAAAACTAAATTAAGGATGGAAAAATATGAATATCATTGTATTGAAGTAAATCCCTCTTTCTGTGAAAAAGAGAAGCTTACACCTTCCTAATAGATATTCTGACAAGGACAAACTTGAAGATGTGTTATTTACTTACCATGAACAAAGATGTAGATTATGGAAAAACCTAATTATTTTTTAAATTAAACATAAATTAATATTGAACTCAACTGAAGAAATAGGTACATTAAGCAATAGGAGGTATATCAATTTCAGAAACTTGAAATTGACTTGAGATTGACTAAAAATGTGGTTTAAACTGGGGAGAAAAGGTGAAACACCTAAAGGTTATATTGTCAAACACAAATGCTAAACTGTTTCAAAATGATTTTCTGCCTTTATGGATTGATATTTTTTAAAAAAGATTTATTAAAATTGGACAGATTGTAATTATTATTGGAGAGAATTTCAGTGATCAAGATGAATGTTTTACCAAAGATTTTTTTTTTTTGTCTTTCAGACTTTACCAATACTTATAACTGATACTTCATTTAAACAATGGGATATTTCTACAGCAAGATTTTACAGTTTATACAGCAAGGGGGAAAAAAACCCCAAGAATTAGATATAAATTATTGCAGGATGATAAAGAAAAAGGAGGTTTGGGTTTATCAGATTTGAAATTGTACTTTGATGTTGCTGTTTGCTCTGGCTGAAAGAGTGTGTGACTCTCCAAAATAAGAGGTTACCGGAACTGGATGGCCATGAATTGAGATTTGAGTGGCATGGCTATTTATAGTATGATAAGGTTAAAGCAGGAATCTCCAACCCTCAGGCCGTGGCACATTACTAGGCCATGGCCAACTCAGAAATACCCTGAGCAAATGGTGAGCTGGCACACATGCATGCAGCTCAAGTTCAGCTGTATGCGCTTGCCACAACGGCCCAGTACCACTCTTTCCTCCAGGTTATGCTGTTCAGACTTTGCCTTATATTTGACCCAAAAGTGTATGAACACACGATAACAATGATTAAGGATAAGATTGATCCAACAATCTGTTGGAAGAAAAATCCTTCTGGGTTCAGTTCTAAGTGGGGAAAAAGACACTGTTAACATGGAGGCTATTTGGAAGGTTTAATGGTGGACAGGACCACAAAGTTTGAAGGAAGAGATCAAGAAAAAGGCTGATATGCTGAGAGCGCCTAGGTTTTTAACCTTTGTTGGGATTTGAATGTGGAGCTTGCATTCTGATTGGTTGTCAGACTCCCATGGGTCATGCAGGGGCAACTCTGTAGGCTGTCCTGAGTTCCAGACTTGGTTGAGCCTTGTGGATGATGATGCACTGAAAGGCTTTTGAGTAATTGCTTATAGCTTTACCTGGAGATCTTTGTTATGTAAAGTACCTTAATGGCCACCCATTAACAAAGGTGGGAGTGAATTTCTGCTTCTGAGGTGATGTTTCTGCTTCCTGAGTTTCTACTCTTTTTTAGAGGAATATTCTGCCTTTTTTATATTTTCCTAGGATATTTCAATTTCTAGGAGAGGGGTGGGTGCTAACTTCCTTACAAATCTGTAAGAGGAAAGAAAGAAACGTTACATTAAGAATCACTCTCAGGAATATAATCCAGAATTTGGGGAGGGGGGAATAAGTGTTTTGATATCCTAGAGGCCCAATAGTCACATATAATACATAAATAATAGTCAACATAATTGTTCTATATGTAAATGGTTGACTCCTAGACTTACACTTCTGATTGGCCCAGTAAAGTAAGTCAGTGGATTGGTTTCACTAGGAACCAATCCAAAGAGCTGCTGAAAGGTGGGCAAATTCAAGGGAATGCCATAGCTGAAAGCAGGCAGGCCAGCCTGTATAAAGCGGCTAGGCCTGCGGCTGGCAGCCAAAGTGTTCCTATTCTGATGTTTGTAGAATAAAGCCTTTTTTTCTGTTGAACCCGGTTCTACCTCGTGTGTTTTTCGACATAAAACACTGGCGACGAGGTGGGATCGTGCCTGAACGCGAAACCTGCACGCGGTGATAAGAAGCCCAGACGCAGCAAGAGCTGCTGAAACAACGCATCGCCCGCACCCTTCAATCCTAACGAGAGGATGTGGGAGTCATATACAGATCGCTTCCAAATGTATCTGGAGAGCAATGAATGGAAGACATCTCAGAGCAATGCAAGCGATGCTGATTCCTCACCATTGCGGACCAGCGTGTTCAAAATGCAAAAGCCTGCGAAGCCCCGAGACGTTAAGCAACTAACGTGGCCTGAACTACAAAGAATCTGCAAAGCACTACGCATCTCCGGTAGTGTCAAATCTAATAAAGCGGCATGAGTTCTACCGCGCGAGACCAGCGAGAAGGGGAGACCGTCTCGCCGACTTTTCGTGGCTGCTCTAAGACAAATAGGGGGTGAGTGTGACTTCTGAATATCGACGAAGCGATGAGGGATCGCCGTGGTTTTGGGGCTTAGAGACACTACCGCACAAAAGTAAACTCTAACACAGCCACATCACTGTGACGAAGCATCGCGGAAGCCACAGGCCGCCGAAGCCCGCAAGAAATCGGCTGGTACTATGACAAAATGAACACATGGCGAAGAACAAACCCCAGCCTAGAGAAAGAAAGCAGCCTACCCCACCCCCACTTCGAAGAGTCGAGAGAGGAACCGAATCGAGCGAGGAAGCGACGAGGTCCACCGTTTCTCGCAAATAAAAAAGAGCGCGCAAAAGAAATTGGCGGAATGCGCTGGCTGCGAGGACACCATGCCCAAGCGAATGCAGATTTTTCGATGCTATCTGCAGGTACTGTAAAAAAAACGTGGGCACAATCGAAAAGTCTGCAGAAACAAGAAAAACTACAGCCCCACGAGACGCAGTTTCCCAACACGGCGAGCCTAAACGAGCGGAGAGAAAGTGGCAACAAGAGAAGTGAGCAATACACACCAAACCGTCACTATAGAAAGCGCTCAGACGGAAAGCGGCAAGAAGGCTTAAAGTAGACTGTAACAATCGAAGGAAACCCTGTAAGATGGAGGTGGACTCGGGTCCTTCCTTTGATGGTGTCATGGGATACAATTAAAAAACTAGTCCCAGACATCAAAATCCAGACAATTGCAAAAACAACCTTTGACTCTCAGAAACTATCAGGGAAACCGAATCCCTGTAGTTGGCATGGGACAATTTTTGGTCACCTATACAACATGTCAAAAGACTGCCGCTAACCATAGTCGACTGAGACAGACGAGCCTCCTGGGCATCGAATGGTTCGCCGTTGGGCATCGGGATGACCGGGATCGATCGAGTGACACCAACCGGGTTGGGAGATGACCTCATCACCGCGAATTCCAAGACGTCTTTGATGGCTCACTGGGCAAGTATCGGGGAAACCCCATTTCTTTTAGCCTAGATCCCCAAATAGCCCCAAGAGATTAAAAGCCAGGCGAGTTCCGTTTGCGCTAAAGGCAAAGTATAGAGGAACAACTCGACAAAGCTATAGCCAGGGGGTGTTGGAACCTGTGGACATGCCAAAATGGGAAACGCTCATTGTTAACACCGCATAAAACCTGACGGGACGCAATCTACGAATCTGTGGTGACTATAGGCTACCCTGAACCACGCTTTACAACCAAGCGCATACCCGTGCCAGTAGTCCAACATTTGCTTCACTTCTCTGGGCAAGGGCAAGTTTTTGCTAAACTCGACTTGGCACAAGCCTGTCAACAACTCCCAGTGGACCCGAAACAGCAGAAGCACAAACTATAGTTCACACACAGGGCGCATTCAAATGCACCGACTCCAATTTGGAGTAACGTGGCACCGGGCGTTTTCCAAAGTTTGAATTGGAACGTCTCCTTAATGGCATCAGGGAGTCGTTCCGCTATTTCGACGAGCCTAATTCTCGGCCAGAGATAGACTCAATTAAAAAAAGACTCAAAGAGTACTAACCAAACTTCAGGGAATCTGGCCTAAGGTAAAAGAGAAAAAATGCTGCCTATGAAAAAAAGCGTTGAATTCTGGCTACTCAATAGACGGTGAGGGCATCCACCCCACAGATAAAAAAAATTAGGCAATCAAGAAGACCTGAACCGAGAAAACAAAAGAACTGCAAAGCCTTTTTAGGACTGTATCAATTTTTATCAATGTATTTCTGCCAAACAAGGCCACTATAGCTGAACCGTTACACCGCTCTTAGATAAAAAGCAAACTGGACGAGGGTAGCAAAGAAAGGAAATGCTTTCCAAAATATTAAACAGTTGCTAACGTCAACAAACGTTCTTATCCAATTTAGCAACACACTGCCTTACAGAGTGACCTGCGACGCTTCACCCATTTGGAGTAGGTGCCGTCCTGAGCCACCAACTTCCTGATGGCAGAGAGCACCGTCGCATATTATTCTAGGACTCTGTCAAGACTGAGCGAAATTACAGTCAACTGGACAGGGAAGCCCTAGCAATAGTCGCTGAAGTAAAACGTTCACGAATATCTGTCGGGCGGGTTTTCAATTATCACACGGATCACAAACCACTGATGCGAATTTTGGCGGGAAACAAGCCGACGCCTAACATACTGTCACCAAGAATGTCTAGATGGTCAGAGTTCTATGCAGCCTATTCCTATACTCTGACACATCGCAGGGAACAAATTTCCCATGCGGGACGCTTTGAGCAGAGCAGCCCTTACAACCACTGATGAAGACCGGCAACGCATGACATCGCTGCAAATAGAGACTTGTCCCGATCTACCATCTCTGCCTATGATGTCGTAAGAGCCCGCTAAAGACTCATTGACTGCCCGTGTTCTTGCTGGGTAGGTAAGGTGGCCGGAGACAAAAAAACTGAGACTTTTAAACCTTTCCGGTCCAGACAGACTGAACTTTCTATTTCAAAAGGGGTGTTTGTTGTGGGGGATCGGGTGGTCATCAACCAACGTTTCCAGCCCAGGGTCTAAGGTTTTGCATGAAGGGTCACCCTGGAATGTTAAGATGAAAAGCCTGGCAGAAGCTAATGTGTGGTGGCCGGGGTATTGATAAAGACATGGAGTATTGGGTAAGCTTCTTGCCACAAATGCAGGGATTAGACCGTCCCACCAAAAGCACCCATCAAGGACTGGGAGACCCTAGGGGACCGTGGTCAAGAATTCACATTGATCTTCGCGGCGTCCAACCAAGGGGCATACTTTCTGGTTGTCGTTGATGCCTACTACAAATTGGCTTGAAGTAAAAATCATGCCAATCAACGACAACAGAAACGGTAATAAAGAATTAGACGACCTTTTCGCACCACGGTCTAACCGGACGTTCTTGTCTCGGACAATGGGACCACAACTAACAGCTTGCAATTCCGAGCATACCTAGCCTCCCCTAGGTATCAGACATGCCTAAACCGCGCCGGCCCATCCGGCTGCAAACGGCAGAGCTTCAGAGAATGGTCCGGTTTACAAAAGAAGGGCTAGAAAGAATGGACACAGGAGATGTCACAAAAAGTAAACCGTTACTCACACTCCAGCACATAACGCCCAGTACAATAACTAACAAGCTCCCGGCGGAATTACTTATGGGCGCGAAAATTACGATCACACCTTGACAGACTCACCCAAATTTTACCCAGAAAACCCCCTGATTCCTTCACAAGGTTTAGGCAATTCGAAATAGGCGACTTGGTATACGAAAGAACTTCACAGGTGAACGAGTATGGTACCAGGACAAATTACCCAAGTCACAGGCCCCAAATCCTACCGTTTAACGGTAGACGTGGCAGGGAATGGAAGCGGCACATAGACCAGCTTCGATCCGAATAATGAGGACCCACAGACACACAACCAGTCGCCGACACACGACAAATCGCAAACCAGGGTGGGGGGAAAGGGCGAGAAGTTAATAAAGAAGTTTAAAACCAAAACAAATGAAATACAAGCAAAAAGAGCAAATAAAAGACTCACTATTTGAAGAGACTTGCGGGAAGAGCCCATCGGAAGGGGCCAGCCAGGCCAGCTCAACCTGCCAATTGGAAATGGGTGGGAGCGGCAAAACCGCCGTCCTAAGCAACTCAGGCGGCGGTAAAATGGCTGACTCACCCTTCCAGACGGTTTCCAGAGCAAAGATCGGAAGACACAGCAGTCCCCATCCGAACCGGTCGAAGTCTTCGCTAAGAATGAACCGCGCAAGTCAAATCGAGTCCGAAGAAGCCCCATCCTACCTGTGTGAACTATGTACTATGTAGGACTGAACTAAGAGGGGAGGGGTGTTCTATATAGTAAATGGTTGACTCCTAGACTTACACTTCTGATTGGCCCAGTAAAGTTAGCAGTGGATTGGTTCACTAGGAACCATCCAAAGAGCTGCTGAAAGCGGCAAATTCAAAGGGAATGCCATAGGCTGAAAGCAGGCAGCAGCCTGTATAAAAGGCTGCCCTCGGTGCAGCAAAGTGTTCCTATTCTGACTGTTTGTAGAATAAAGCTTTTGTTGTTGGACCCGCCTATTCTGACTGTTTGTAGAATAAAGCCTTTTGTTGTTGGAACCCGGTCTACCTCGTGTGTTTTCCGAATAAAACAATAATAGTCCCATAAATCCACTTTTACTGGATTTAAATTTATTTGTGGGCTGTGTCACCAAGAAAGCTAAAGTTTTCCTAGAATGCATGTAACAATAATTATAGAATTAGAATTAGAATTAGATTCATAGAATCTAATAGAATTAGAATTCTAATTCATAGAATTAGAGTCAGTGTTTATTTCAATGGGCTATTTTTACTGTACATCTGGGAAGCAGTTTGTCATACGAGACTTCAAATCAGGACAAAAAGAAAAACAAATAATCAAAGACTCGAATGACAATGAGGCTGTTATATGGCAACTGTGTGTAGAAATTGATCTACTTGTATCAGAATTATTGAAACAATAGAACTTGTGGAATTTCCCTTTCGCAAAAATCTTTGATTCATCTGTCATCTTCGATTCCTGTGCTGCAGTCATACTAGCAGGTCTTTAAAGAGGACATTAAGTTTTGTAATTTTTTACCTCCCTCCATCTCTGCAATTACTGAAAGTGTTTGGGTGCAAATAACAGCCTGTGTGGTGGGATAGATTCAGTTCAAGTCCACTGTCAAAGCTGGAAGATCTCTGGATGTCCCCAGGCTGTTCACTCCCTCTCATTCCAACCTATCTGGCGTCACGACGGTATGGTGTGAGATCTTGAAGATCTGAGATCACCGCCAATATCTTTGCTTCTGGACGGTCCAAACAGATCTAAACCATCCCAAAGAGATGGTGAATGTAAAGAGTACATCCTGTCGATCCCAGGGATACTACAAAGTCCATGGTAGATCCAGGAGAAGCTCTTTTTGCCAGTGGCAAAGAGGAAGCCATTAAAGCTGCTGAAGTTGGGACAGTTCCGAAACGGAAGAGAGAAAGTATGCCAGTTTGGTGAGAGTTTTTCTTCTATTTTAAGATTTGAAAGAACACTCTAAGGAAAAGAAAGAATTTGTAAAATTTAAGACAGAAGTGATGAAGCGGCGATTTTAAACAGGAAGTCAAAGTTAATTTTTTTTTTTTTTGCTGGAATCTTAATGAATGATTTTTTTTACTTT
>BHFT01029885.1:0-14245 GCA_004320025.1 Laticauda laticaudata | reverse complement strand
CCCCCCCCCCCCCCAGTAAAAAAGATGTACACTGGATGGCTGGAGCAAGGGTTAATGAATGCTGCTCTCTTACCTTGGATTGCTTCTGAACACACAGAAGAATCTCAAACAAATCAATGGATTTCAGAGTCTGCACTTCCAGAGAGAGAAGGCACAGGGCCAAAATGGATGGCTGAAGGGACAAAAATACACACTGGGCTCAGAAATTTAGACACTGACCCTCAACTGTCATATTGTGAATGGTTTATTTCAAACTTACTTTCGCTTTTGAAAAGACAAGTCGGCAGTTACAAGCTTTAAGTTGTGCTTCCAGTTTGTCGAGATTCAACAGCTCTTTCCTGTAAAGGGTCATAATAGCAAAATGTTACTGCTGGATGCACAGGCACGTTACATTGTGAATGAACTTTGCATAACTCATTAAAGCAGAAACTACAAAACCAAATTATGTCTTAGTACAATGTGTACATCTAAAATGTGAAAATGCATAGTTGTCCAAATAAAACATAACAAGATGCCTAGATACAATCATCTTGATTTATTTCATTAACCATACAGAAACTTTCTGTAGTTCAGAAAGTATCTGAACCAGAGGTGGTCTTCAGCAGGTTCTGACCAGTTCTGGAGAACCAGTAGCCAAAATTTTGAGTAGTTTGGAGAACTGGCAAATTCCACCTCTGACTGGCCCTGCCCCCATCTCTTCTCTGCCTGCCGAGTCCCAGCTGATTGGCTGGGTCTTCTTTGGTTGCCCTGCACAGGAGAACAGAGCTGGAAAGCAGGTTAGTGGGGAGGGAAGGGGGATTTTGTAGTATCCTTCCCCTGCCATGGCCACCAAGCCACGCCCACCGAACCAGTAGTAAAAATTTTGAATCCTACCACTGATCTGAACTACAGGAAAAGATTGGAAAGAAATAAATCAGAGTGTTAACAGGGATATAAGTAGTCCTCAACTCACAACCAGTCACTTAGTGACTGTTCTAAGTTACAATAGACCCTGAAAATGGGATAGATTCAAAGTTCTAATGCCAACCTCCCCATCAGTCACGTGACTGTGTTCTGGGAGTTCAGCAACAGGCCTGCATTTACAACAGTTTGTAGCACTCCAAGGTCACGTGACCACAAACCACAACATTTTCCTGGAAACTGGCATTTGCATCTAGCTAAAGCCACTCCATAGTGAACAATATGTTTACTTAACAACTGCAACATTCTCTTCATGACCATGCTTAATGACTGGTGCAAGTGTTTGTAAGATTGGGCCCAATTACAAGCTCAGCACTGACCATCACAGCTTATGATGGAAATTTCTGCTCAACTACAGTCATAAATTAAGGACTATCTGTACTGCATGTTTCAATTTTTTTTTTTAAACTGGAAATGGAGGTAAAAATGAACCGAGCCAGCGGTACCTTTCTGAGGTATGGCAGAGTACAATAGTATGGTATAAGTGCAAAAAAGTTAAGGCAGTAGTTGCTTTGAAGTCAAAGTGCAGTTTTTCTGATATTATTTTTTCCATCCGCTTTAGATCAGAAACGGTGCATTTGCATTGGCTAATCCGGATGACATCATGCAGAGATGGGATGTTGCCTTCCTCCTCGACCTGTTGAGCAGCCAGCTGGAAACAACAGACTCCAATGCAGGATAAATGCTTAGGTTTCACCTAAGTCAGAGGAAAACAACCACCTTATGAATAAGCAGCCCCTCAACAATACTGAATTTTTTAAATGTTGCAAGTCCATTTATTTCACAGTCCACAAGGTTGTTTCAATTTTACTTCTCAGAGTGATAACATATTACATCACAAAAGCCTGAGATACTCTTAAATCCACTCAACAATCCACTAATAACAGATATTTCCCAGAATTTCAGCCAATGTTCATGTGGCCTAACATATATAATTGGCACTATAAAAAAAGAGCATACAATTGAGGTTCAGATTGAAGAAAAATTAAGAGACAGAGAAAAGATACAAAAATACATTTTAAAGATGACATACTTTTTATAACTTTTTATAACACGTTCTGAATATGTATTACTCTTAGAGATGAACTAGAAAAGTTAAGTCCAGAACAAATAGTAAAGGCTGCTTATCTGTCTACTTAATGTAAAACTGTGCAAGCTATGGTGCAGCATTTCCTTTCTTCCAAATACCTTCATGAGTGCCAAAAACCTGTCAAGAATGTTGACAGCCAGGACAAAGGTTTCTGTGGCAAATCCAAAGAAGTTGACCAAACTCCAGAGATCTTCCACTTTTGCATTCCTCAGTCTTGGGCATAAGCTGTTTTCATTCTGTAATAAAACAAGCAGCATCTTGAGGCTAGTGGCAGAAAAGGTTTTCATTGGACGATCTATATATTCTGATGAACCAGCAACGGCCAATTACTTGACAGGAGGAACAGAGACACATAACTAAGATGGCAAGGGGTCAGAACCAATCCTACCTCAGTACAGGTAGTTCTTGATTTATGATCACAATTGACCCCCAAATTTCCATTGCTAAGTTGTTAAGTGAGTTGTACCCCATTTTATGACCTTTGCCACAATTAAGCAAATTGCTGCAGTTGTTAAGTGAACCATGTAGTCGTTAAGCAAATCTGGCTTCTCCCATTGACTCTGCTTGTTGGAAGTTGGCTGGGAAGGTTACAAATGGGGATCACGTGACCCCAGAACAATCATAAAGACATGCCAGTTGCCAAGTATCCAAACTTTGATCATGTGACCATGGGGATGCTGCAATGGTTATAAGTGCGAATCCTAAGTCACGTTTTTCAGTGCCATTGCAACTCTGAATGGTCGCTAAACGGTTATAAATCAAGGACTACTCTGTAACTGTACATTTCCTCTTCAAAGTAGATTTATGGGAAGAACCTATCATGGCTTCTTTCAGAAACAAGGATTGCTTCATTCAATAACTTGGCTAGTCTTGTGAAGGGTGATGCCCATTTTAAGTTTGGCAGGTACCATTCTCTCAAACAAAGAATCATTATCCATAACTATCTCTGAACCAAGCAAAGAAACACCTGACAAATATGTAATTTCAGCTATATACAGTCTGATCACTGCCAGTTTTTCAATAAAACTGCTGGGAAGCAGTGCTCCAACGGCTTTAAAAATCAATGGTAACAATCTGCTTAAATATATATTGTAAAAGGCAGGAAGCCAATATCCATCATTTATACTAGTTGAATAAGCCAGTTTATTGTGATGAATTGGTACATTTGAATAGATCTATTTTATACAAAGCAAGCAAACTGCTTTAAACAAATTAACATTGACAGCTTCCTGCTCAGCTGCATTAAGATTCTTCCTGTACTTCTAGCCACTTCCTCCAGAAATAAGTCATATCAGTTGAGGTTCATCACCATCATGAGCTGCGGTGGCACAGTGGTTAGAATGCAGTACTGCAGGCTACTTCTGCTCATCACTGGCTGCCAACAGTTTGGCAGTTCAATCCTGACCAGCTTAAAGTTGGCTCAGCCTTCCAGCCTTTGCGAGGTAGGTAAAATGAGAACACAGATTGTTGGGGGGCAACATGATGACTCTGTAAACCACTTAGAGAGGGCTGTAAAACACTGTAAAGTGGTATATACATCTAGGTGTTATTGCTACCACACCCAAAAAGCAAACTTCTATCTTCTCACCTCAGTAGTGCACTCAATGAGACTCAGCCCTTTTTCCCTAGGTTGGTATTTCCATTCCTGATCCAAATGGAGTTTAAGCTGTTTGAAGAGCCAGCTGCTCATCTGTTCTTCAGCTTCAATGTTCTTCATCTAAAGAAAAAAGAAAATAAGTTTTCAGGGTGGCAGGCACTAAATATACAACCAACATTACTGGGTTTCCTGAGGTGGGCTACAGCAATGTCTATTTTTGGTCCATCTGTGGTGCCTCCCCAAAGTCATTGTGGAATCAGGAGGTGTTACAAATGCGAAAAATGTATCTCCATGTTGGTTGGAAGTCTGCTTTTGCCTCAACAAGACTTATTTTAGAGCACCGAACACAGAAACCCTAGAACTGCCATGCTAAATGCCAATGATAGATATATGGTTTTAAAGTTACTAGAATTCTTACCCCAAGGGATTCAGACAGTAAAAGACAGGGGTATTCCTCCTTTAACATCCTGATTGAATCATTTCTCCAATCATCCCATCTGTCCAACTACGTTTTTTGAGTAATAAAACCATCCAATGGGGAAAGAAGAGAAAAGGGTAAGACACAAAACCGAATGTTCCCTCTTGCTTAAAGGACTAGGAAAAGCTTTTATTTTCCCCACTGTTCACAGCAGAGTTAACAAAGAGGATGTTGAGGGAGGGAGAAGCATAGTAGGGCTTTGTCATGTATACACCATGACAATAACTTCCAAGTAACTGTAGAGGGCGGCAAAAGAACACAGAGATTTTCCAGTTCTTGTACACTTATTTATACACCAAATAAAGACAGCTCAATTTTGCCTCTGGTTAGCATTTTAACAGCCTCTCCTCAGGTTTAAGGGTCCACATATTTCAAATTCTATCCACCTGACTTTTATTAAGATATAGGACAAATAGTCTAAAACATTTCCAATGGTGTCTCAATCGGTCCTTCTCACACTCAAAGGTAAACACAATTTTTAGTTGGAATTATAAATGCAGTTTGTTTCCATTTTGTCCTAACAACAACCTTGAGCAGAGTTTCTGTATAAACAGAAAGAATGGTCTACAATTCTTTTTTTGTTTGAGGCCGTAATTCCCATCTCTGCCCTCAGGAACAGGACATAAAAGGATTTTAACTCAAAGCATAGGGGATTTCACATATATGCTATCTACACAGCTGATCATATTATACACACAATTTCTAAATACAGAATGTTTTCTTTGACTTTGCTTTCCCCCTTTGAAATACCAAAACATACTTCCTTTGTATCAATGCTGCCAGAACAATCTAATACTCTCTTTTCAATAAATACTTCGACTTTAATTCCAGTTACCCCAAGTGACCAATCATAACCTGTTTCCATTTTCTTTTCCTTTCTTTCATTTTAGGGCTCTTTTCCCTAAATCCTTCCCAACCAGTCTTCCAATCTCCGTTTTAAGAATTGGAAAACTACTACGAAAGAGCTCCCAAAATGTTATTGTGTTCACACCAATTCAACTCATCCTAATTATATACACAAATAAGCCTCTGTCATAGTTTTTTTTTCCTCTCCCTTCCTTACCTTGGATTCTCTCCAGGGCCGTCTCATTGCTTCTAATGTCTCCCCTTTCCTGCCACCCAAAATCAATGCAAAATTCAGATTACAAGTCCCTCCCCCTTACAGTGGCAAAACAATACCCCAAGAGCCATCTGGCAGTCTGGCTCCCTAGCTCACCCTTCTCACACCCATCAGACAATGCCCCCACCTTATCTAACCAGACAACCAATTACCAAGCTGGACAAGGATGGTCAATTTACATCCCAAAGAACACCAAATTGAGAAAAGCAGCTTATTCTTTTAAATGGTAATGGTAGGCAGTAACAGGCCTTCAAAAACAAATTTAAGAATTTTAAATTGACATTTTAAGAGCCATGGGGCGGGTAGGATGGAGGCACAGAGTTAGTACAAGTAGTCCTCAGCTAACAACAACTGAGTGCAAAATTTTTCTTGGCTGAATTAAGTGAAGTTACTAACACAGCGGTTAAGCGAACCTGGCTTCCCCATCGACTTTGCTTGTCAAAAGGCCACAAAAGGTGATCACATGAACTCAGGACCCTACAGCCGTCATAAATATGAGTCTGAATTTTGATCATGTGACCCAGGGGTTGCTGCAATGGTTGTGAGCTGAAAAACAGCCATAAGTCCCTTTTTTCAGTGCTGTTGTCACTAAATGAACTGTTGTAAGTTGAGGACTACCTACAATGCAAACTGGCCAGGATGTTTCTTCTTCCTTTTTTTGGCGGGGGGGGGGGGGGGGGGGGGGGNTCTTCCTTTTTTTGGCGGGGTGGGGGGGGGAGGGGGGAGATTTGGTTTTTTCATGTCCTCAGATTGTCCCAGCTTCCATATACAGCTAGTCCTTGACTTATGACTATCACGGAGCCTGACATTTCTGTTGTTAAGTGAGACATTGGTTTGGATTTTGTCCCAGTTTACAACCTTTCCTGCCACAGAGTTGTTAACAGCATTGCTGCTGTTAAGTGAATCTGGCTCCCCCGTTGACTCTGCTTGTCTCAGGTGGTCTCAAAAGGGGATCATGTGACCCCAGGACATTGCAACCATCATAAACATGAGTCAGTTGCTAAGTGTCCTGAATTTTGACCATGCAAATGCAGCAATGATCAGAAGTGTGAAAACCGGTCCCAAGTCCTCTTTTCGGTGCCATTGTAACTTTGAACGGTCACTAAATGAGCTGTTGTAAGTTGAGGAACTACCTGCAATATAAACTGGCCAGGATGTTTTCCCTCCCTCTCCTCTGTGTGTGTGTGTGTGTGTGTTGGTTTGTTTACTCTACATCCAGATCCTCCCCAGCTTCCATACACTCCATGCCTTACAACGGGGTGGGGAGAGAACCCCCACCGCCATTTTCAAAGGATCTCTGATGAAAAAGGGGGATGAAAAAAGGATGCCCCCTCCGTCATTAAACAAAGCTTTCCTGATCTCCGCAGCGAGACCCCCAACCCCGATTTAGAAAGGGGCTCCCTTCGAGGAACCCCGCCTCCCCGACAAAGAGGATTGCGCGCATGCGCAGATGGAGACCCCCTTCCTTTCCCCCTCAACCGTAAATTGACAGGGGTTCGGAGATTGACAGGCTGCCTTCCCCTCGTTTATTTTTGAATAGAGGGGATGTTTTTTACCGACGTGGAGCGAGCGAGGGGCAAATACGGACCTGCCCTTTCAAATAAAGTAATAGTTTTTGTCTCTGAAGACATTTCCTACATATCTCCCCGGCGCCCCCCTCGGGTGGGTTTTTCCTCAGCGTCGGTTGGGTTTACCTCTCCGCGGCGGCGGGTCCCCTTCTTCGGAGGTCGGAAGGGCCGAAGGAGGCAGACCGGGGGCTGAAGCGAAGGGAGGCGACCGCTCCCCGCCGCAGCAACGAGCACCAGAGCCGCAGCAGCGCCTCGTCGCTACCGACCCAGCGGCCCCGCATTCAGCCCCCGACGACGCCCCTTCGCCCTCCAGTCCCAGGCCTTCCCGGCCAGGAGTCAACGAACGAGTTGCACCATGGCTCTTCTTCCCTCAGCCCCGGACGCCGCTCAGAGAAAAAGAAAGCGAGATCCAGTCTGAGCCGCCTCAGAACCGCTTCAAAATGGAGTCTGCCCTCCCAAGTCCGGAGGCCCCGCCCCTTTCCGTCACGTGACCCGCCGCTTTTGTTTTGCTCTCCTTTCCTTTTTTTTTCTTTTTTTAAAGGCGGAGGGATCTACATCCCAGTGATAGGACTCTCCTTCCTTCCCCTCCCGCTCAAAAAAAGGGAGGGAAATAAAAGGTTAAAAGAAAGAAAGGGAGCCACCTTTTTTCATTAAGTTTCTGCGGTGGAATATTTATTAGCGTTTTTCTTGAATGACCCTTCCCCCCGCAAGGAAGGCTGTGCGGAGGTCAGGCTTTTTTAGCTTCCCCTGAGGCAAGAGAAGCGGAAGAATACAGTACTTGGTCAAATCACTCCTTTTAAAGGGACAAGATTAACCCAAACTAACTTCGGTTTGAAAAGTCCGCCCAAATGCCCGCTCTCTGATTGGCCAGCGGCGGGGGAGCGCTGATTGGATAAAAAGTGGCTCTTGCCGTTCCAGACATTCCTGATCTCAGTTGTTTTGTTATTCAAAGCAGTGGGGTGCTTATTGGCTGACGGTGACGCCAAAGCTTTGTTCTGGGCCAATGAGATTTGCCTCTCATTTCCTTACCCCCCCCTTCTGTTATTTTTTTTATAGCTGCGTCGAACGGGGCGGGGCTTCACCGTCGGTTGTTCAACTGTCATTTCTGTGAGGGACGCAAAGGCGGCAGTGGGGGGTTTTTTGGGCTCCTTGTTTTAATTTTAGCTTCATTATTAACCTTTTAACAAAGGCGCTAGCGTTTTATCATGTCATCCACACCTCCTTTGGAAGAAAGGCTTTTTATTAATAGGTAGAGCTAGTCTATTAATAAACTAAATACAGGCAGTCCTTGACTTACAATGGTTCATTTAGTGACCGTTCAAAGTTAGAAGGGGACTGAAAAAAAAAGACATGTTTCTCACAGCTGCAACCTTTGCAGCATGGTCACGTGATCAAAATTAAACCACTTGGCAACTGGTTCATACTTATTACGGTTGCAGTGTCCAAGGGTCACATGATCCCCTTTTGCGATCTTCTGACAAGCAAAGCCCATGGGGAAAGCCAGATTCACTTAACAACGGGATTATTAACATAACAACTGCAACGATTCACTTAACAACTCTGGCGAGAAAGATTGCAAAATGGAGGCAAAATGCATTGAACAAATGTCTCACTTAAAAATCTGAGTGTGTCAATGGTGGTCGTAAGTCAAGGACTACCTGTAATGGAATATATTCGGGAAGTCTTGAGTACATTTGCAGTAATTAAGAAAGAAACTCGACTGGGGAAAGGGGTGACATAATCCATTACTTTTATACTTTTATACTTCTATACTATATTGATTTTGGATTTTATTTGGCCAAAAATATACAAGTAGTTCTCATCTTATCCCCATTAAGGTTGCTAGAAGTGATGGCTGTTAAGTGAGATGCCCTTATTTAATGACTCCCATCCCCCGCTTTCCCTGATGTGGACGTTAAATGAATGTGGGTTGTTAAGCGGACCATGGGATGCTTCAAACAGGAGGCCCAGTGCCAGACCAGGTGTGCCGGCCTTGGGTCTCCATACAACAACACCTTGTTGTTCCAGGTGGTGCTTGACTTAAAACCACAACT
Source organism: Laticauda laticaudata (assembly GCA_004320025.1). Lineage (NCBI taxonomy): Eukaryota > Metazoa > Chordata > Lepidosauria > Squamata > Elapidae > Laticauda > Laticauda laticaudata. The sequence goes on along the minus strand of BHFT01029885.1, from coordinate 5,378 downwards.
GAGCCCAACATTTCTGTGGTTAAACATTTGTTGAGTTTTGCTCCATTTTACGACTTTTCTTGCCACCATTGTTAAGTGACACACTGCAGTTGTTAAGTTAGCCACACAGTTGTGAAGTGAATCGGGCTTCCCCAATGACTTTGCTTGTCAGAAGGTCGCAAAAGAGGAAGACGTGACCCCTGGGACACTGCAGCTGTCATAAATAGGAGTCAATTGCCAAGTGGCTGAATTTTGATCACGTGACCTTGGGGATGCTGCAGCAGTGTGAAAAACATGAAGAAGTCACTTTGTTCAGGGGGTTGTAACTTGGAACAGTCACTAAATGAACCATTGTAAGTTGAGGACCTGTAGTCTGCTTCCTGCCTCTCAGGGGCCCCTTAGCCTTTGGACCTGTCTTCCTCCTCTTCTTCCCAGGTCCCTCTGCAAGCTTTCCCTCTGCTAGATCCCTATCACCATCCTCTGTTGTCCACCTACATTTTGAAGATCTCTAGTTTAAAGCTTTTCGGATGATTATGCAGAGAGCATTTGGGAAGCAGAACAGATTGCTTCGTTGCATAGCTGCCTGGCACAAATCCAGTAGTAGCCATCATTTCCCAAGCAATCTCAATTCAATGCAACCACTTGGAAAATGGCATCTGGTTTCAGGGATTACACCATGTAGCTGCACAATGAAATGATCCATTCTGCTTCCCTAACCCAAGCTCTAGAGATCCTCAAAAGGAAAGTGAGAAGGAGGGTGTGGCGCCTGGTGGGAATGGAAGCAGGAGAATGGCGGGGTGATGGGTGGGGGGAGATATTGGGGAGGTGCTGTAGCATCCTTGTGATCAGTTGTAAGGGTGTATATGGAGTTTCTCAGTCCTCCAGGTTGTCCCAAAGGGGCTTTCTCCAGAGGCAACTGGACCTGTTTTGTTTTTCTTTGAAGACGTTTCACTTCCCATCCAAAAAGCTTCTTCAGCTCTGACTGAATCATTCCCCAGTCAGAGCTGAAGAAGCTTCTTGGCTGAGAAATGAAATGTCTTCAAGGAAAAAAAACACCAAGTCCAGTTGCCTCTTGAAAAAGTACCTTTGGGACAAATTGTAAGGGTGAATGATGCTGAGGGCTCTGCAGCAGTAATAATGTTGCAACCAGATAGTAAGGTAGCTTTAGAGGAATCTGCCTTAACTTTGAATGGCCACTAAGCTGCGACTAAAGCTCTTACTATAACTTTTAACTTGCTAAAATAATGCATTATAGGGCAACAATTACCGAGTTTGGTACCTAAAACTGGCTAACTTACAGAATATGTCCAAAATCCAGGACCAATTGTTACATGGAATTTTAGCATTTTAAAAGATGAGAATATCATTTTTACCACAGCAGTCTCAGCCTGTTTTCCAACTTCAGGAAAATATTTTTTTTTTCTTACCCACGGTCATTTCTTTGTGTAAGATCCTGTTTCTTTTTTGCACTAATCCACAGACAGTCTATATTCTGAGAGACCTTGATGACACTTACATGTTTTAAGAAAGATACAAACCCATTTGGAAAACAGTAAAGTAACCAATAAATCTACCATTTGTGCAATGTTACTTAGAATCAATGTTTTCTTTTTCTTTTTAAAGACTCTCATGTAATCCGTGTCCTTTATTGTTACGATTTCTCGCTTTCTAATGTATCAAATATACCAGAGGTATGTATCATTTGTTTCTGAACCCTACGAAAAAATTTGACTCCCTCTAATAATTTTTTTTTTGCTTTGTTCGTCTGAATTACTTGGTGGTTACTATTTTCAAATGGGCAAAGATAAAAATGCCTCTCCAGAGTTCAGGAATCAAGTTCTTATCAGCTCCACACCAAACTCAGAGTGCCTGAATTTTGAGGCAACACCATGACTTCAAAAATGAAATTTATGGCTGCTTCAGTGCTACTGGCTGCTGCTGCAGTCACATGATCTTCATTTTCAACATTCTATGACAGTTTCCCAGCCAGTCTTGCAATCCCTCACTCTTTCTGCCACCCAGCAACTACCACTTGCCTGCTGGAATGGGAGGGAAGGAAGATTTCTGATGCCTCTTCTCAGATCTCCACAAGAAAACTCAGTGGGGAAACTGGCTGAAAGTGGGAAGCCACTTCCTGTTTCCACTAGTTTTTTGCGCGCCCTTGATCATTTTTTCTTCTGTTTAGGTAAGGAAATATCTCTGAAATGATGACACAGCAGAGCCATGGGTTATCTAGTGTTATCAAGAATCAATGTTTTCTATTGTTCAAGTTTCACATGTGATCAATGCCTTATTGTTTGATCATTTGCTTTCTGACATACACTGTTTTTTCTGTATCCTATTGCAGGAAGAAATATCCATCTGGTTCAGTTCCAAGCTGGGACAAAGGCCCTGGAGACAAAATAGAGGCTGACTGAAAAGAGGGCCCATTTATTGATGAAGCAGAACTTGTGGGATGCTGGGCAGCTGACAACATGGAGTTGAGAGTGGGGGGTATTTATTCCTTCTATTGGGCTTTGCACTTGAACTTCCTGTTCCTGTGGAAGAACATGTATTCTATTGACTGTTTCAGACTCCCAAGGGGCCATGTACAAATCCTAGGAGTTTGGCTGAGCTAAGTTTGGTTGAAGTTTGAACTGCTGGGGGTGGTGCAACTGAGATGATGCAATGAAGGGAATTCCTATTGCGGCTGAGGGCTTTGTTGAATCTTGGGTGAGGATATTTGCTTATGAATAGAGCTAGCTATCTCTTTATCTCTTAAGTGCTGACACCTGTTGTGGGCTATAAAGGAAGGTGGGAGCTGCCTTCCAAGAGCATGTTTCTCCATTTCCCATCCAGGGAAATATAATAGTCTGTCTTTTTAATATTTCTCAAAATATTTCAGTCTTCTAGGAGAGGGGTGGGTGCTAACTTTCTACACTACAAAAAGACTTCACTCCCCCTAATAAATGCTTTGCTTAAATTACATCACGGTTTGCATTTCTGGGAAAGATGTTCCTTTGCAAAAGTAAAAGTGTTTTTCTTTCCCAAATTCAAGGAATAGGCCTTCAGTTCCATGCAAACTTGGGGTGTCTGAGTTTCAAGACAACAGTATGATAGCATAATACTGTATTATAGTCTATCTTTCAGGAGGGCAGAGAAGAGACCCAGCCCACCATTTTTAGGGATTCTGTCTTCAGTATTTCCTGTTTTGAGATAATAATTTTGACAGACAAACATTGAGAAGGTTCATTATTCTACCTTCAGTGAAAAAAAAAATTCCCATCTTCATGGAATTTCTATTTGTTTTGCCTTTTCTGGGGCATAAAGATCTTGCTAAGAGGAAAACAAATAACTTTCTTGATCAGTTGCAGTAAACATGAGAAAAACAGATTAAACAGTAACAGGTTTATTCTACCTACTAAATCTTTCAGAAATTTACTTCTTTCTGTAATAAATATTCCAGAGCTTTAAAACTACCCAGAACTTTATCTCTGGGCCTTTGCTTACAAATAAAGGAACAGCTCCAGGGTGTCCTGTCCCCCCGGATGAATTTGGGGTTTTCGAAGGAACTTGTTCCCCCGGTGATTAAAATATTGGTACATTTACTGCTTTGACTGTATTTGTTACTGAAATTTCCACCCTGTTCTACAATGTACAAAAAGAACATGAGGATTACAAATAATGTAATGATGCAAGATAATAATAATGAAAACCAGTCTAAATATCTGGCTGATTGCAAACAATGTAATGTAATATCCTTCTAAGGTTTCTTTCAGTTTATATAACAACCAAAGGAAGATGGAAATAATATGTTCTTCTCAGGAGAGCCATGTGCACTTGCAATAAAGTTGGAAAAATACTACCATTTGCAACTTAGTGCCACAACCTGTGGCTCTAGTCCAGGGGTGAGATTCAAATTTTTTAACAACTGGTTCTGTGGGTGTAGCTTAGTTGATGGGCGTGGCTTGGTGGTCATGTGACTGGTGGACATGGTTTGTAGTCATGTTACTGGCTGGGCATGGCCAACTCAATATCACTCACATTGAGGCATACATCTCCTCGCCTGGCCTCTCATGACTGTGAGGATGCTGCAACAGTCGTAAGTGTGAATGATCATAAGGCACTTTTTTCAATGCCATTGTAACTTTGAATGGTCACTCCACAGAAGCAAAGTACCAGCAAAGGAGAGGAAAAAAAACTCCAGAGAAGTTCCAGAGAGAGAAGTCTAGTCCTGCAAAGAATGTAATAAGGGTTAACGGAGAAGCAGTTTCTGTAAGCAACACCAGAATGTTTCCTTCCTGCCTTCCTTAGAGGATTAGGCCAGTAATTTTTTCTAACAACCGGTTCTCCGAACTGCTTTGAATATTAACAACCAGTTCTAGTGAAAAAGTACGAACTGGTAGAATCCTACCCCTGCTCTAGTCTACCTCATGCTTGTTACATTCATTCTTCATCATCCTCTAGCAGTGTGCTCCAGACGTTTCTTCAACCACATCAACTCCCTCAGTTTCTCAGTAAAGCAAGGGGAGTTTCCATTGGCAAAGCAAGGATCCATTGGAAAAGAGGGGCCACATCAGTGCAATCTGATCCAAAACTTCAACCATGCTCTCATTCCAGGTGTCAACTCATAAAGTGCCTACGCCACTTCAGTGAGTAACTGCCAGAATCTTGACACCAGGTCTTGGCTGGACTGTGTATCAAACCTTTATATCATCTCATATCTGAGCTCCCTCTGGAGCCATAATGGGTCCATCAGTCACCTGGAGCATCAATTGCATAGGTCCAGCCTCTTTGCAGCAGGAGGAAGCACCAGAGAAAACAGGACCAACAGAGAGTGACCTTGACAAGAGTGTAATTGTAATCCCCAATATCACATTGCACTGCTACTGGTTCAACCATAAAGACTATATCTAGCCTATGATATGACCAGTGCCTTGTGACAGGCCTATATAGCTATGATGAAAGCCATCAACTCTTCCCAAATATGCTTTTTCAAGAAGCAACTGGACTTTCTGGCAACCAGAAAGTCCAGTTGCCTCCATGTAATAACAACAGTGAGGGTTGCATTTACTCAGCATTGGAAAAATGAAGAAATACCATTAGATGAAGAGATAATTAAGAAGATATTGGACTGTGAACTTCCGGTTTGCAAGGCTCGGCGACGGCAGGAATCCGCTATCGTGTGCGGTTTCTGCTGCGCTCGCCGCTGGAGTGCCCCGAGCCAACTGGCTTTGGGGCTATAGCTACCCCGTAGAGGTAGCTGAAGACCAGGGAGACCTAGCAGGAGTTGGGGGGAGTCGTATCACCCTCCTCATCTGGCTTAACTCCCTTTTCTGAAATTGGTAGAGCGGCGGTCAGAAATGGCCACCACAAAGAAGCTTTCATCCGGAAAAGAATGTGCAGGAGGAAGCTGAGAA
>BHFT01029883.1:0-13047 GCA_004320025.1 Laticauda laticaudata | reverse complement strand
GTTTTTGTGGATCAGGTTGGTGATTTTGTTTTTGTGGAAGCCGTTGGCTGTCAGTACTTTAGTCAGGGTGCATAGTTGGCTTCCATAAAAGCAAAATCACCGGCTTGATCCACAAAAACACACTGTTTTGGGGGGAAAGACTCCACAACAGCAATATATACATGAAAAAGCTACAAAATATACAAAATAACAGGTGCTACAGATAACGTACCAAAAATCCAATTTTATTTTTCTCCAGATTTTTTTTTAAAGAAACGAAGTGACAGTATAGAATAATGAACTGGATTTTAAATGGGAAATGTGGGAAACTAATACCAAACTCAAAGTCAGAATAGTTGCATCTAGTTACGAGCTTCTTCTACAGAATGGGAAAATCTATAATGACACTAGACAGAAGAAGTCAATATGAAAAAATGAAAAATTTGGGTTTTCAGGAAAGTACCCTTACAACCAGAGCCTGTTCTTAAAACAGAATACAGAATAGGGAAGGGACCTTGGAGGTCTTCTAGTCCAACTCCCTGCTCAAGCAGGAGATCCTTTATCATTTTAGACAAGTGGCTATCTAGACTCCTCTTAAAAACCTCCAGTGATGAAGCACCTACAACTTCTGAAGGCAAGCTGTTCAATTGGTTAATTGTCCTTGCTATTAGGAAGATTCTCCTTAATTCCAAGTTGCTTCTCTCCTTGATTAGTTTCCATTCATTGATTCTTGTTTTTCCTTCTGGTACTTTGGAAAATAAATTGACCCCCTCATAGCAGCCCCTCAAATATTGGAATACTGCTATCATGTCCCCCCTAGTTCTTCTTTTCTTTAGATTGGCCATACCCAAATCCTGCAACCATTCTTCATATGTTTTAATCTCTAGGCCCTTAATCATGTTATTTTTTCTTCTTTTTTTCCAAAGTCTGAACATCTGCACTTTTTCCAAAGTCTCAACATCTTTTCTGTAATGTGGTGACCAAAACTGGATGCAGTGTTTCAGGTGTGGTCTTATTAAGTTTCTGATAATAAAATAATAATAAAATAGAAGTAGAATAGAATAGAAGTAGAATAGAATAGAACAGAACAGAATAGAATAGAATAGAATAGACTAAGGGTAGACTAGAGTAGAGTAGAGTGGAGTGGAGTGGAGTGGAGCAGAGCAGAGCAGAGCAGAGCAGAGCAGAGCAGAACAGAACAGAATAGAATAGGAATATAGGAGAGAAGAGGAGAGGAAAATAGAGGAGAGTAGAATAGAGTACCGTAGAGTAGAATAGAATAGAATAGAAGTAGAATAGAATAAAATAGAGTAGAATAATGTAGAGTAGAATAGAAGAATAGAACAGGAGTAGAGTTGAACAGAACAAAACAGAACAAAACAGAATAGGATAGAAGTAGAGTAGAGCAGAGCAGAACAGAATAGGAATAGAGGAGAGGAGGGGAAAATATTGTAGAGTGGAGTAGAGTAGCGTAGAATAGAATAGGAGTAGAGTAGAATGGAATAGAATCTGGAAGATACCTTGGAGGTCTTCTGTGATTTTGATTCTATGCCTCTCTTTATTGGGAACACTGAGTTCAAACCTCCATCCAGCCACTGTTCTTGATGGATGACTATAAGCCTCTCATCACCTATTCCACAACCTATTTCCCAAGAGAACATGCAAGGATAACATATCAGTTGCAGTGACCTGCGATTCCACCCCACCCCACTCATATGATCCCTCCCTCGGGTTCCCCCAGGGATAAGACAAATTATACCTCAAATAAACAATGAATCATGAGGTTAAATAAATCAGATTTTGAAACTAGAGTTCAAATCTGGTCCTGTTGTTGTTGTTATGGTTGTTGACAATTGGGCAAGTTTGATGAACTGCGCACAGCACCTGTCAGGAGGCTGGGATGCACCCCGCACAGAAATGCACAAGGAAACTCAGTTTGCTGATGATGCTGCACTTGATCAGCTTAGAGACTGAGCAGCTTATGTGACCAAACTCCAGACATGAGCAAATGCAGAGCTCTCCATGACGTCTTCCCAACCTTTCCTCCCTTCCTCCATGCTTGCACCACGGATGTCACAACAGTGCGAGGTTTTAAGACCATGGTGGGGATTCACACAGATTCAAGAGAACCGGTTGTTAACTTTCTGAGGAGTTTGGTGAACTGGTTGTTGGAATAAATCATTAGGGCAGAGAACCAGTTGTTAAATGGTTTGAATCCCATCAATGTATTAAGAGCTGTTGTCCAACAGCTATGGGGATTTGTTTTGATCACACTCAAGGAAGAAAACACATGAGCTTCTGCTTTGCAGGCAGCTATCTGAATCATGAAAGGCTTACATGAAAATAAACTCTGCTGGACAGCAGCAGGACAACCTCCAAGCGGATAATTATCAGATTGCAATGGTAATCTGCACATCGTAATGATGGATGACAATTGAACATCTGGATTATTTTAGACCGGGGTCCCCAACACCAGGTCTGTGGAACGGACACATGGCCGTGGGCCACAGTATGCCAGAAACCTACAACTTCTGAAGGCAAGCTGTTCTACTGGATAATTGTCCTCACTGTTAGGAAGCTTCTTCTTAATTCCAGGTTGCTTCTCTCCTTGGTTAATTTCCATCCATTGTTTCTTGTCCTCCCTTCAGATGCTTTGGATAATAGATTGGCCCCCTCTTATTTGTGGCAGCCCCTCAAATACTGGAATATTGCTATCCTGTCACCCCCTAGTCCTTCTTTTTTCTAGACTAGCCAAATCCAAAACCTACAACATCTTATTTTCTCTTCTCTGCACATCTCCCAACGTCTCAACTTCTTTAATGTCATGTGGTGACCAGTATTAGGAGTGGAAGGTTCTTTCCAACTCTGTTATTCTGTATGTATGACATTACTAGAGCTTTGTGTTTTGTGACACTCTGAAGATTTAAGGAACAACGTACACATAAGTTCAACTGAGTTTTGAGTCAGCCAGATCTTTCAGTTTGGCTTACAAACCTAAGTAATACGGCACCATCAGAAATGGAAGTTTTTCCAATGAATTTTAGGTGCATCTTCTAGAGGAATTCTGGAGATGGGGAAATGCCTTTGTCCTACTTTTGAATTTTCCCAAACCATTCACGTCACACTAACAAGCTTCAGCATCAGCCATATCAGGCTGATATTTTCAGGCCGGCCCTGTGGGCTGGATTTAAGTGCCCTGCAGGCCAGATCTGGCCCACAGGCCTTGAATTTGACATCCCTGCTCTAGTATTTTGTGCCATAAACCTGTTCATAATTCCTTCAGGCTGCTGGAAGAAATACCCTCTGGGTTCAGTTTCAAGTGGGGAAAAAGACACTGGATTCATGGAAGTTGCTTGGAAAGAAGGTTTCATGATGGACAGGATCACATGCCTTGGAGCTCCTGGGTGAAGAAAATAGAGAAGAGATACTGAGAGTCCCTGGGTTTATTGCCCGCTGTTGGGATTTGAATTTGAGTTTGTAATGCTGATTGGTTCCATGGAAAGGAGAAATTCAGCAGGTTCTGACCAGTTCTGGAGAACCGGTAGCAGAATTTTTGAGTAATTCGGAGAACTGGCAAATCCCACCTCTGACTGGATCCATCAACCCCATCTATTCTCTGTCTCCCGAGTCCCAGCTGATTGGCTGGGTCTTCTTTGGTTCTTTGCACAGGAGAACGGAGCTGGAAAGCAGGTTAGAGGAGTGGGGAGGGAATGGGATTTTGCAGTTACATTCCCTCGGGAGTGGGAAAAGACTGGAGATTTTACAGTATCCTTTCCCTGCCATGGCCACCAAGCCACACCATGGCCACCAAGCCATGGCCACAGAACCGGCAGTGAAACAATTTGCTCCCATGGGGCCAGGCAGGAGCAACTCTGTAGGCTGTCCTAAGTCCCAGGCTTGCTGGATGATTATGTAATGAAAGGGCTCTGGGCAATTCCTATTATGGATCTGCCTGCAATGCAGGAATTCTGGGAGTTAAAAGTCCACACATCTTAAAGCAGCCAGGATTGGAAAACATTGATTTAAACAATGTTTCCTTCCCATCTCCAACCAAAGAAAAAAAAAAGATAATTTTTTTCAAGGAAGTGGATGATTTTAATAACGTAGCTGTTTACGATCCCCTAACCAAATGTTGCTTTGGCAGAAATATTTAATTTGCAAAAGGGACTGAAGCAGAGAGGAAACCACCCAGTCACAACAGATTGAAGCAGATTATAAAATTCATAATAAATAAATGAAGGAAGGCAGGCAGAGCAGAACACTGCGAGCAAAACCTTAGAAATGCATTTATTCTTGATAATGTAATCCAACAACTAAGCACAAATGTTGGGATGTGTTATCCTTGTTGTTAAATAAACAGGCAGAAAAAATAATCACTCTATGCCCCCTGGCCAAAACAGCAGAAAGGAAAAGTATTGGCTTTGGGAACCAGATGGAATCACAAACATCTTAGGTAAATCTTCAGACACAGTTTTACTTTTTGCAGATAATAAGAGCTTCAGTCACACTTTTTGCAGGGCCGTAGTAACTTTGAATGAAGAGAAGAGAAGAGAGGAGAGGAGAGAAGAGAAGAGAAGAGAAGAGAAGAGAAGAGAAGAGAAGAGAAGAGAAGAGAAGAGAATTCTTCCTGGCCAAGTGTGACAGACAGACAAGGAATTTGTCTTGGTGCAAATGCTCTCAGTGTACATAAGAGAAAAGATACATTCGTCAAATGTCAAGAATCATAAAGGTACAACACTTAATGATAGTCATAGGGTACAATAAGCAATCAAATCATACTAGGAAACAGTCAATATAAATCGTAAGGATACAAAAGCAAAAAAGTTATAGTCACACATCACAAGTGGGAGGGGATGGGTGATAAGGAGTGATTGAGAAGATTAATAGTAATAGTAGTGCAGATCTTGTAAATTAGTTTGGACAGTGTTGTGGGAATTATTTATTTAGAGCAAGTGATGGCGTTCAGGGAAAAACTGTTCTTGTGTCTAGTTGTTCTGTGTGCAGTGCGTCCTATAGCGTTGTTTTTGAGGGTAGGAGTTTTGAACAGTTTATGTCCGGGTTTGTGAAGGGTCTGTAAATATTTTCACAGCCCTTTTTTGACTCGTGTTGAATGCAGGTCCTCGATGGAAGGCAGGTGGCAGTAATTGTTTTTTTCTGCATATTATCCTCTGAAGTCTGTGTCTGTCCTGATGGGTTGCAGAACCAAACCAGACAGTTATAGAGGTGCAGATGACACTCAATTGTTCCTCTGTAGAACTGAATTGGGCAGTTTGAGCTTTCTCAGACTGAATGAATGGTCACTAAATGAACTGCTGTAAGTCGAGGACTACCTGTATATAACTATTCCCTCCACAACAACCTCTCAATCTACATGGAAGCTCAGGACCTCACTTAAGGAAGTAGTAAGTAACTAGTCTCTCTTAGTTGACTGTACTGATATTAAGATTTGTTTGTGTATGCCCGGGGGAGGGGATGATGCAGCTGAAAAAAATGAAGATATAAGGAACATAATAGAGGACAAACAAACAGACAACAAGCTCCTTTTCATTAGACGTGATGCTATAAAAAAAGATCAGCATTTCATCACATGATGGCGCCCGCCATCTTGACTTTTTTTGCTCTCTCAGGCAGCCCTGCAATCGATTCTAAAATTTCATTCCCACCGAGCCATTCATTTTTTTTCTCTTCCAACTTTTCAATGTCATTGCAACATATTTCATCTTAAAAAAATAATATGGAAGAGAGGAAAAATAAATGGGGTGGGGAATCATCTTTGCCTCTAGCTAATAATATTCCACGTGAAATGATGTAGCAATTTTTAGGTAGCCTGGAAAGAAAATAAATTTCAAATATTGTCACATATATAATGTATGGAGTGTGTGTGAAAAGATTAAATTTGGGACTCTAGAAAAGTTGAGGCAGATACAGGCACAATTTATTTTCCCCTGTGAAAATTGCTGTAATAAATATTTTGTACAAGGGATGGATAGGCTCACCTGACTGGATACTTAAAAACTTATTTTTGAGTAAATATTATAATTTTGTGGGTTGCCCCCCTTCCATGATTAAGTCTGCTGTTCTTATGCAGATAATCCTCAATTTATGACAGATCGAAGTTACTCCAAACCCAAATGAAAGTACATATCACCCAGATTCAAAGTTTCAATGGCTGCTCCTACCCCAGCCATAAGTCATGTGACTGCATTTTGGATGCTTGGCAACTGGCCAGCATTTACTACCACCTGTAGCATCTCATGGTCACATAAACATGATTTATAATGTTGTTGTTTTTTTCCAGGAAGCAGCATTTCTCGTTTTCAGCAAACTCTGTCCATTGCAGATAATGGGCTAACAGCCATTGCAAAAAATGTTGTAAAATTGAGCTGGTCACATGATGACCCTCTCAATGACCAGCACCATTTACAACCATAATTCTAACCTCAGTTACAGTCAGAAGTTGAAGACTGCCTGTATATGCATACCAGCACACAAACACACAAGAATCAATTGCCTGGAGATGTAATGGGTTCTCCTTTGCTGGTAGAGGCTTAAGCCCCTGTCCCACTGCACCAACGGATGCAAAGAGGATGTAAAACATGAAAAAAGCTTGCCATCTGTTGGAAAACGCGATGCATCTGTTGTGTACTCATTGCATACGTGTTTCATACGCTCTATCCCTCGAACATCCGTCCACTGCGATTTCATCCGTGCAAGAAGTTTTGAGCTGCTCAAAACTTTGTGAACGGATGAACTTTCCGCCATGTACGATGTAAATCCGCGACATACAAGCAATAAACGTTCTATGTCCGTTTATCATCTGTTATTCATGCTGTCAGGTCTTTTTTCAATCTCTATGGCTTCTCTGATGATTCTGTGGCTGGGGTTTTCTATAGTGGCTAGGGTTTTGGTGCCATTGAAGTTGATGNAAAATTGACCTGGAAAACTAAGGCATATACGAAATTCCCTGTACATCATGCCCGGTCACATACATTGGACTTGAAGATCTCCAGAACAACTCTTTGCTGTGTTATTTAATTTAGATTCTTCCAAAGAGGAGACAAATTAAAGTGGGTGACCTAAATAGCCCCCTCCAGACCTGTAATCTTGAATTGTATGACATGACATTTTAGACTCTCTAGTCCTCTCCATGAATTTGACCAAAAGCCTTTATCTACCTTCCAATCCAACATAGACATAGATGGTGTTTTTGATTAACAACTTGATCAGAAGACTCTTCAGAAAATCACTCATGCCTTGGTCACCTCATGTTTGGATTACTGCAATGTGGTCTGCATGGAGTTGCCCTTGTAGGAGAAGAACAAGCAGAGCCTGAAGGTGGAGTCAAGAGAGTAATCAGCCTAGAATCCTTACATTCTCACAACCGGTCTAAATCCAATCCCTCTTGAAGTCAATTAACTCTTATCTCTCATCAATTTAGTGCTGATTGCTATAGACCAGATTCCTCTGTATATGCAATAAGTCAGCTTGCCTGGAACAGCATACGGTCCCAATTCTTTGCACTTGACACTCTTGAAGACCAGTTAAAAGCTAAATCTAGTCCAAAATGCAGCAGCACAAGCAGTAACGTGCCCATGTATCACCATTGCTATGCCAGCTGCATTATCAGCCAGTCAGCTCCCGAGTATAATTCAAAACACTGGTCACATCGCACTCATGTCAGAAGCACTAAGGGGCTTTCAGGTTGAAAGGATTACAGGTGACATTATTGTTGCCTGGGGACACCCAATAGGCAGCTCCTTTCATGTCCCGGCAGGAGTTGGAGCAAAGGACAGGAGCTCACACCCGCCCCATGGTAGCACTCAGATCTCGAACGTGGGCTTGCTAACCTCCAACCCAGAGTCCTAACCATGCGAACCGCCATGCTCCTAAAATACTGCTTATTACCTGTAAAGTCCTATATGGTGTTTCTTCCAGCAGAGTGAAAGCATCCAGGTTACTTTCAGAACTTGTAGCAGTGGCCCCCAATCTCTTGGGGAGCCCAATCTCTTGGGCACTAGGCATCGGTTCATGGACCAGAGGGAACATGGTTTCCTACAGTGCCTGCGTCCCATGGATGGGAGTTTGCTTGTTTGCATGGCCTGGTTTCTGGCACACCACGGCCAGAACTGCCATTCCATGAAGTGGGGTTTGGGGACCCCATTTTATGGAATCTAGGATGTGTGTCTTTTCAGTTGCAATGTGCCTTGAAAGTGTGTCTCTGCAAATTTTCAGACATAAATGCCAACAGTGTGACAACAGCACCCTCTTACCAGGATTCCTCAAAACTTTGGAAACCTCATTTTAACCCAGACCTGGGACGATTTATTCTGTCCTGTTCTTTTTGCTATCTGTTAGCTTATTTTAGCTTGGGCTACCTATCTGTTGTTGTTGTTGTTGTTTTCAAAAAGATTGGGAAAAAAAAGGGGGGGGGGAATAAGGATGCTCCATTTTTTTCTTATCCTCTAGTTCCCTCTAGTGTCCTGTAAGGTCCCCTTGTCTAAATAATCCCCCAAAGAGGCTCCATTTTCCCTTGAGAAAATGAAATCCCTTGAGAAAGTTAAATCAAAGCTATAATTCCAAATCAGCCTGGACCTTTAATCAAAATGGTCAGCTTTCTGAAATCCATAATTTGAGAAACCTTTGCTGTATAATCTGAAAACTCATATATTTCAAAGCTGCTTTTTTTTTTTATCAACCTTATTCCTCCAGAGCTCTCGCCTCACAATCAGGAGGCTGTGAGTTCGATCCTAGGTAGAGGCAGATATTTCTCTCTCTGGGCACAATGAGAATATATCTGTTGAACAAAACTCCGCATTGGTAACAGGAAGGGCATCTGGCCAGCAAACACTCTGCTCCATTCAGTTGCCCAGACACTTCACCCTGCAAGGGATTATGGGGTCATAAAAAGAAAATGAACCTTATTCCTCCTTTAAGGAGGGAGGAGGAAACTCATCTGTTGAACACAAGAAAACCTTGCCAACCTGAAAGGTCTTTATCTTTCTAATGCAACAATAAATAAAACAATAAAATATAAAATAAAATAATTAATTTAATTTAATCCAAAACATAATTAAAAGCTAAATGTCCCTAAAAGGCTGAATTGTGGAGGGTGAGCTTGGTGGTGTGATGTCCCAGGGTGGGATACAAAACAAACACTATCACAGAAAACAGGTGAAGCCCCTTTTATTCCTTCACTTTGCTTCCAAGCTCCGAATATCTTTGAGGGAAGGCAAAAACACTCCCATACAAACAGTTACACAAAGAAGGAAAAAAGCAACACAAATCAGGCAAGATGAGGGCTGGAGGATGTTCACAGATAACACATTCACATAAGGGATGCCAAACTCAGAGAGGAACCATAAACTAGAGATATTTACACGCTTTGTTTCCAGCGTTTGCCAGTACGCAGGTCCAAACTCTTGTTCAGTTCTCACACCTGCAGCCCATGAAGAGGATCAAGACCCTCTCCTCCCAAGTAGATCACATCTCTCCCTTATCCTCTCCTCCCTGTGTGCCCTAGGATGGATAGGGGATGGGCCTGGGTCCTCCTCTGACTGCTCAGCCAGGCCTCTGCCCTTTCCCAGCCACCTCCACAACCACCGGAGCCACATTTCCACTCCCTGCCAGCTGTTCCTCCTCTCCCTCAGTCAATCTCCACTAGGGGCATGACAGGTGGAATCCCCATCCCCAACCTCTCAATTCATAAGCTGGCAATCTACTCATGAGGAGCAGTTGTTTGGAATCATGTGTCTTATCCCAATGATCTCACCTTCCTCTGGGGAGGTTTCACTGGCCCAGGTCTTGCATCAAGCAGTAATTTCCTCACAAACATGATCCTGCATGTCAGCAGCATGTCAGTTCACCACGACGCTCACTAGAAGTCAACATTCATTCGGCAGTCATCAAACACCAATTCCTTGATGGATCTCAGCTCAAGATCCATGTTGTAGAAAAGAACTGGCAGATGAAGATAAATGGTTGATGAATGGGAGTCCCAAAGTTGCTTTCTTTCAAAAGGCAACTGGATTGTCTTTGTTTTGCTAGATCGGGGGTCGCCAACCTTTTGGATCTCAGGGACCACCAAACTCATAATTTTAAATCCCATGGACCAGAGACCCTGGGAAAAAAATCCCCAAACGTCTTCCAGGAATAATCCCACCACCAATTTCCTACGATCGATCATTCTGGATTTGGGATTGCAAGGATACCGTCTCAGCTCCATTCTCAAGGGGGAAAGAGAGTGAGGGAGAGAGAAACCTTTTGGCTTCATGCAAGGAAAGCAGAGAAGCGAAGTCTTCTTTCCTCCCCAAACTCTGCCAGAAATGAGTTCTTTGTGAGACTTGTTGCGCTGGTGCAGCCTCTTGGAGCAGGATGGACCCAGCCTTGCAGGGTCTCAAAGACTCATTTCTGCGTTAGAGTTTGGGGAAAACCAAAAAACACTTTTGCCTGCTTCCTGCATGCAAGCCAAAAGCAAAAGAAGATAAGTAAGCAGAAAGAAGCAGCCCAGTGGCCAGGCCAGGCACATGGGACAAATGGGGCCAAGTTCCCCACCTCTGCCTTTCCTTCCCTCCCCTCACTACCTCGTGTTGTTCAGCAACTGCCAAGCAATGCAAGTCTTCTGTTCTCCAATGGGCCTTATGGGCGCACAGCTTTGTGTTTCCACGACAGACTGGATTGAATTGCTTTGGCGGGTGACATTTCTCTGCAGAACAGCAACAATATTTCTCATGGACCACCCAATGGTCCCTGACTCACTTGGTTTCCGCGACCACTTGTGACTTGAAGACTGTTGCTTCTCATCAACGAAAGCTTCTTCAGTTCTGACTGAATAATGGAGGATGGAAGATTATATCCAGAGGTGGTATCAGCAGGTTCTGACTAGTTCTAGACGAACCGGTAATGAAAATTTTGAGGTAAGTTCAGAGAGACCGGCAAATGCCAACCTCGACTGGGAGATTTTACAGTATCCTATCCCCTGCCAACCCACCAAGCCACACCCACAGAACCAGTAGTAAAAAATTTGAATCCCGCCACTAATTATATCCCTTGCAGTCATCTGGTTGTTAGTACTCTCTCTGAGAGTTATTGAAGCCACTTGGAGGTTTATCTGTTCCCTCAGAATCACCTGAATACTGCAAATAGTCATGGAGCCTTCTTGGGACTGCTGAAAGGACTGTGTTGTAGACTGGAGATAGATGGTATTATATTCCTCCCCTCTGATGAAAGAGGACTGTTCAGTATTAACATAGATGACTTTTTTGACCCCATGCCAATCGTGACCCGAGTGATTAAGGACCAGTGGTGATATGCTACCAGTTCGGACTGGTTCAGTCAAACCAGTAGTAAAAACAAAAGCCTCCAACGATCAGCTGAGAGGAAGGGAAAAAAGCCTCTGAGGATCAGCTGAGAGGAAAAGAAGATAAAAACGCAGGATTGGCCCTCCCACCTGCATGTGCGCTTTTCTCTTCTTTCTTGTTTTGTCCGGAAAAACGCGAGGCAGATCGGGTTCCAACAACAAAGTCTTTATTTCATAGCAGTAGTTGATAAACGGAACATTGGCTCAAGCTGCGCCAGTCTTTTATACCTTTTTCTCTGCCGGCTTGTAGCCAATGACATTTGTTTGAGTTTGCCGCCTTTCCGCGGCTTCAGGGATTGGTTCCTTTTGAACCAATCCCTTTTAGTTTTAAANTGAACCAATCCCTTTTAGTTTTAAACAACCAATCAGAATGTATTATTTGGAGCCAACTATTTACATACAGAACAGGAGGCTTGTGTGGTGGCAGCAGCAACAGGCAGAGACATGGGGGATGAGGGAGGCAGGTAATCCTGATGCTCCATGTGGGTGCTTGCTTGGTGCAGCTGCAGGCAAGCCAAGAGACAGTGGGATGGAGTGGGCAGTTCATTGAGATTGCCTCTGCCTCCGCCTGGCTCTGCTGCACACTTTTTCCCAAGATGGAGATGAAGCTTCATGTGCTTGCAAAGGAGACACTTCAAAACAGACCTAATTGCTTCATTTCAAACTGTCCCCTTTGCAAGGACACAAAGCTTTAAGTCTCTATCATCCAGGTGAAAAGTGTTTGGCTGCCTATTGGGTGCTTGCAAACAGAGCAAATCACTTCGAAAACATCAAGCGAAGGAAATTGAAGTAATCTGAGGGAAGTGGCCGGATGACTCTGAAGTGGCCAAGGTGTGGCTGGATCCTGAGAGAATCTTTCCTAAAATCCTAAGAGTATGAGAATGAAAGGTAAAACAAAAAAGCAAGCAAAGGACAAGGGTGCCAACACCTTTTGCACCCTCCCTTTCCTGCTCGGGCTCTGCTCCCCATCCCCCAAATTCTTGAAAGGGCCAGGAAGAGACTGAAGTGGCTTGGAAATAAGGAGGACAATCCACAGACACTCATAGATTGATAAACCAGGGTGGGGGATGGAACAATTTGTGGTGTCCTCCCCTACTGCTGGTGAGCCAGGGCCAGGGAATTCTGGACACTTCCTCAGGAAAGCCGGGGAGGGCATTAAAAGGGTGCTACAACAAAGATTTGGAGTGTTGGATGAAAGGGAAAGATGGGGGTATTCCATCCCAGTACTCATTCTGTTTTGTTTAAAGGGATCTTTTGAGAGAGAGAATAATGGCTTGGGAAGGAAGAAGCTAGGTTTGGCTGTATAGTGATGTAAAAGTTGAATGTGTAGCATGTGTTGTGTCTCCTTTGAAGAAGGGGTGGGAAAGGCCTGTTCTGATCAGTGTGTAGCAGAAAAGTGCAAGGGATGGGAAAAGAAAGAGAGAAAGCCTCTTGATTCCTGTGCATCTCTTTCACTTTTCATTAAGTGTAAATGTGTGTGTGTGTGTGTGTGTGTGTGTGGTGGGGACCGAACACCTCCCGAGTCTTCTTGCTGCCTTGGAATTCATAGTGATCACTGTATCTTTCACCAGCCAGTTTGTGTGTGATGACCCGGAGTGTGGCACAAAGGCAACACAGTCAAATAAGCAAAACGAATCCCTTTAATACCTCCAACTTTGCCCCCAATGTCCAGGTTACCTTCGGCTGGAGAAAAAACTCTCCCAAGAACAGTC